>CM053031.1:31607475-31714975 GCA_028564925.1 Lithobates sylvaticus
GTAGCAATTTTTATGTTTGTGGTGCTCAGATGCAGTGCGGTTCGGCTGTAAGCATTATCACACGCATTACTGTGCCCTTCATTTCAAATGACACTGCAATGTAACACGTCTTTTGTAATGTACCGCATAGCACAATGGTTGTGTTGCACACGACAACTGCATCCAGTTTTCAGCCACTAATAGTCTTCTACGGCAGTGGTTCTCAACCTTGTCCTCAAGTCTCTTGACTCTCATTTAACCACTTAAGCCCCGGACCAATTTGCAGCTAAAGGACCAGGCCCCTTTTTTTGCGATTCGGCACTGCGTCGCTTTAACTGACAATTTCGCGGTCGTGCGCCGTGGCTCCCAAACAAAATTGGTGTCCTTTTTTTTTTCCCCACAAATAGAGCTTTCTTTTGGTGGTATTTGATCACCTCTGCGTTTTTTTTTTTTTTTTTTGCGCTATAAACAAAAATAGGGCAACAATTTTATTTTTTTTACATTTCGCTATAATATCCCCAAAAAACATATATTAAAAAAACAAAAAAAAATCATATTTTTTTTCCTCATTTTAGGCCGATACGTATTCTACATATTTTTGGTAAAAAAAAATCCCAATAAGCGTTTGATTGGTTTGCACAAAAGTTATAGCGTCTACAAAATAGGGGATAGTTTTATGGCATTTTTATTAATAATTTTTTTTTTTTTTTTTACTAGTAATGGTATTTAATCATCAACGATTTTATTTTATTTTTTTGTGACTGCGACATTATTGCGGACACGTCGGACAATTTTGACACTTTTTATTTTTTTTATTTTTTTATTTTTTGGGACCATTGGCATTAATACAGTGAGCAGTGTGATTTAAAAATGCATTGATTACTGTAAAAATTTCACTGGCAGTGAAGGGGTTAACCACTAGGGGGCAGTGTAGGGGTTAAGTGTGACCTATGTGTTTTTTTTTTTTTCTTTGTTTTTTTTACTGTAGGGGGCGTGACTTGGCGTGTGACATCACTGATCGTCTTTCCCTATGACAGGGAACAGACGGTCAGTGACAGTGTCACTAGGAAGCACAGGGAGAGGTTTGCTTACACTTACCTCTCCCCGTTCTTCGGCTCTGTGACCCGATCGCGGGACACTGGCGGTGATCGGGCCCGAGGGGTCACGGCGCTTAGGACCGGGTCGCGAGTGCACGACCCACGGCTAGGCTCTTAAAGGGCAACGTACCTGTACGTGCTTGTGCCCAGCCGTGCCATTCTGCCGACGTCGGCATGAGGCGGTCCTTAAGTGGTTAAAGCACCTGTGCATGATAAAGGGAAACCTGCAAACATGGCCTGTTGGGGGGTACTTGAGGACTGAGGTTGAGAACCACAGCTCGACGGGAACCTGGAACTCACAAAGTGTTTTCCTATCTTGTTGGGTCCCTGACATGCCAAGGACAGAAGAGGTAAAATGTGTGTGGGTTTTTTTCTTTCTTACGTGGGCCGGTCCTGATGAAGCGATAAGCCAGTGGCCTCTCTGCAGAACCCCGTCTGGGGCATCTTCATCATCAGCAATCTCCCTGTTCACGCTTCACGTTGGATGGAGTGATGGGGGCTTTGTCTCTGCAACATGCCTATTTGTTCTGTATTGTTCCCCAGGCAATCTGTCGCTCTTTTTTATTATTATTATTTTTTTTTCCGTACAAATGAACCTCCCCGATCCTGGAAGTGGCCACTTTGTTCCGTCATGTTGTGTGGTTATCTGGCTGTGCAGGGAATTAATTAAACCTCGCACCATCCAGCTCCATTGTAGATGGCTGATAAGCGCTGCTGTTTTTGTTCCTGTGTTCCTTTTGATTCAATAATTCTTCACATATCGCCCAGGACTGTGATTTTCAGAGATACAAAAAGCCCTCCATGGGAGGCGGCGTCATTGTGCTTATATTTCATTTTTTTAAATGAAAAGAGCGACTTCAAAAGGTTCTATTTTATCTTTTATTTTGTGGTTCTTTTGTATGATACATATTTTTTTTTAACCTTTTTTTTAAATGAGGTGATGATGGAAATGTAAGAGAGAAGAAGACATATAAACCATTGGCTATCCGATTCATTAACCACTTTAATACCGGGCACTTTCACCCCCTTCCTGACCAGGCCAATTTTCACGCTTTGAATGACTATCGCCCTGTACCCATATAAAGTTTTTTTTTTTTTCTATTCATCTTTTTTTTTTTTTTTTTTTTTTTTTTTTTTTTGCAACAGATAAAGCTTTATTTTGGTGGTATTTAATCCCCACTGGGGTTTTTTATTTCTTTGCTAAACAAACAAAAAAGACTGAGAATTTTGAAGGAGAAAAAAAAAAAAGTTTTTCTTAGTTTGTTATAAACTTTGCAAATAAGTAATTTTTCGCCTTTTACTGATGTGTACCGACGAGGCTGCACTGATGAGCGTTGATTGGCAGCATTGATGGGGCTGCACTGATAATCGGGGGCACAGATTCTCAGTCCCCCTGCAGTGGCGGCACATCCATATAGGGGGCGCAGGGGCACCGCCCCCCTAATCCATGCGCCCGTTTCCTAATCTACATACATGGTGCCAGACACATGGATTTCAATGGGGTTTTATTTATTTTTATTTTTGACGCACGTGGCTCTAATTGGCTTAAAAAAGAGTGGGCTCGGAGCACAGAGCACTGTGCCCTGACCCCATCGAGTTGTGTGGCAATAGCAAATTTTAATATTCGCTATTGTCTTCCTGATTCCGCTCCCGGACAATCAGGAAGTGGGTCTCAAGACCCGATTGGCCGGGAGGAGAAGTGATCCTATTGGTCACCAAGAGAAAGAGGAGGGAAGCCGCCGTGAAGCCGGAGACGCAGGGTGAAGCCACGGAGGAGGAAGCCGCCGCCGAGGAGGAGGAGACGACGCAGAAAGGAGCCGAAGCTGCAGGCGACCTAGGTGGGGTAAGTGCAGGGCTGGTTAGGGGGGGGGGTTTCACTATGCGGGAGAGCGACGGGATGTCTTGTTTGTCACCCATGCATGCGCAGTACACAGGACACCCATATTCCGAAAATTGCCGAGGATGAACGGCGCCTGCGCCGTCAGTCCCCTTTCAAGCCCCACCATCCAAGTGGACATAGAGTTAGAATATAAAAGAGCCGAGCGCAGCGAGGCCGTGCCCGAAGCGTGGCGAGCGAAGCGAGCCAGCGAGGGGCCCTCTAAGTTTGACTAACCCTATGTCCACTTGGATGGTGGGGGCTTCACCTTCGACTCGCAGCGCAGGCGCCGTTCATCTTCCGACAATTTCCGAAAATCTTCATGCTCCGTACTGCGCATGCGCAGTACACTTCGGACACCTAGTGACAGCCGGACACTTCGTGATAGAACACCGGCTCTCCTCTCCTCAGGAAAGGAATGCTGATATCTAGCAAGTTTATTTACATGCAATCAGCTGTGATTGGACATCTCCTGGTAAAGGGCCACTGTGATTGGCCCTTTACCGTGCTCGCAGAGAGCGCACCCCGGATGTGTGCCTCGAGGGGCGCAGTTCTGGGAGGACATCCATGGACACCCTTCCAGAACGAGAGAGCTGCTCTGCAGCCATCTTTTGGCTATAGCGCAGGTCTGAAGTGGTTAGTAAAAAAGACACTCCACCCAAAACCATTTCAGTTTTTGAACAATGCTGAATATTTGAACCTGAACTCCGGGATAAACGCATACTGTATATTCTGAATCCATTCATCAAGTGTATTCTTCGTTGAATCGTGGTGAGCTTTGTGTGTTTCTTTCAAATCTGTGCAGTGATTCAGTGTGAGACTTTTCCTTCCTGTAATAAAGACCGCTCACTGCTGCTCTCTCTCCTTGTGCAGGGTGACTGGTCTCGTCTCCGCCCCTTCTGTAGTTTTTTTTCAGGCAGCCTGTAGTGGGTGGAACCTGCTAGGCCCCTCCCTCAGCTCTGCTTTCTGCACAGGTTATGTACAGCACAATGATGTCACCCTTTATTTTTTACAAGGTAATAACTGGGTTTTGCAAAGACAAATTGGATTTAAATAAGTCGTGTGTGTTTTTTTTTTTTTTTTTTTTAAGAAATGCATTTAATTAACCACTTAAGCCCCGGACCATTTGGCTGCCCAAAGACCAGAGCACTTTTTGTGATTCGGCACTGCGTCGCTTTAACTGACAATTGCGCTGTCGTGCAACGTGTTCCCAAACAAAATTGACGTCCTTTTTTACCCCACAAATAGAGCTTTCTTTTGGTGGCATTTGATCACCTCTGCGATTTTATTTATTTTATTTTTTTATTTATTTATTTTTTTTGCGCTTTTAAACAAAAAAATAGTAACAATTTTGAAAAAAAACGCATAATTTTTTGCTATAATAAATATCCCCCAAAAATATATATAAAAAAAAAAAAAAAAAAAAGTTTTTAGGCCGATACGTATTCTTCTACATATTTTTGGTAAAAAAAATCGCAATAAGCATTTATTGATTGGTTTGCGCAAAAGTTATAGCGTCTACAAAATAGGGGATAGTTTTATGGCATTTTTATTAATTTTTTTTTTTTTTTTTTTTTTTTTTTTTTACTAGTAATGGCAGATCAGCGATTTATTTATTAATTTTTATTTTATTTTTTATTGTGACTGCGACATTACAGCGGACACTTTTGGCACGATTTTTTTGGGACCATTCACATTTTATACAGCGATCAGTGCAATTAAAAATGCATTGATTACTGTGTAAATGACTGGCAGTGAAGGGGTAAACCACTAGGGGGCAGTGAAGGGGTTAAGTGTGTCCTAGGGAGTGATTCTAACTGTGTGGGGGGGCGTGGCTATGTGTGACACGACACTGATCACCGCTCCCGATTACAGTGTCCTGTCACTAGGCAGAACGGGGAAATGATCGTTTACATAAGCATTTCCCTGTTCTTCCTCGGGACCCGCGATCACGCACAGAGGTTGTGGTGGGCGTGCGCACCCGCAAACCGCTTCTTAAAGGGCACTGTACAGGTACGTTAATCTGCCTGTACGAGCCCTTCTGCTGACGTATATCGGCTCGCGCTGGTCGGCTAAATGTTTTATGCTTGGAGTTCATCTTTTACAGCAGACCTAGCATCAATTGGATGCATCCATGCTAAGTAATGTGTAAGACCTCATGCACACTAGATAGCTTTTTTTTTTTCCCCTGGCAGCAGCGTTTCGGCAGAAAAAAACGATTGATGCTTGTAAACGCATGTAACATGTTTAGGCGCATCAATCGCTTGGATGTTAATTCATTTGATTGGCCAGAATATTAATGTATTCTGGACATTGAAATGAATTGGGCCCACGTAAGGCGATTTTAAATTGGGGAGCTCCTTTTGGGTGACAAATGTGCAATAGGGCGCTGTTTAGATACGTTTGCATGCGTTTTTCTGGCGTTTTTGCTGCTCCTGGATGCTCTGGCAGTGTTTTTTTTTTTTTTTTTTTTTATTTATTTATTTTTTGTCCTGCCTCTAAACGCCTATGTGCATAAAAAAGAAACTCCAGACACCCCTCGCATTAAAAAATGTCCAGTGTGTATGAGGCCTAAGCCCCCGTACACACGGTTGGAAATTCCGACCACAAAATCCGTCGGATTTTGTCCGACACTGGTGTTGCATACACACGGTCGGACAAAGTTGTCGGAAAATTCGATCATCCTGAACGTGGTGACGTTCTTTGCGTAAGGTGGAACTACGTAGAGGCTAGTAGCCAATAGCTTTGGTCTCGACACACGATCGGAAAAAGTCCGATCGGATTTTGTTGGCGGAAAATTTGAGATCCTGCTCTCAAATTTTTTTTCCAACGGAAATTCCGACGGAAAAAGCCCGCTGGAGCCCACACACGATCGGATTTTCCGACAACATAATCCGATCGGACTTTTTCCATCGGAATATCCGGCCGTGTGTATGGGGCATAACACTATTTTATTTCCCCTAGCAGAGGCCAGACACACTGGGGAAGATTTACTGAATCTGGTGCGGCTGTACACGGTAGCCAATCGGCTTCTAACTTCAGCTTGTTCACTCTTTGACAATAAAACCTGGAGGCTGATTGGTTGCTGTTCAGAGCTGCACTAGATTTTACACTCTCTTGCGTTTTTAGTAAATCGCCCCCATTGTCTTCAGCCGCCTCCAGAAGGATGGCCCGTCTTTGTTCAAGGATCAGGAAACGATGGACAGCAGTTTAAACATTGACAGAAGTTCTAATGTTAAAATTGTATGCTTTAAAAAAATGACCAATTTTATTTTCCGGTCAAGGAAATGGGGTAGGATTTGCCCCTGGTTGAACCCGAAGGAAAAATACAATCACTTTCAACAAAAACTGGCTACTTTTTTTTTTATTTATTTTTTTTTTCATTTTCGATCAATAAACTATATATTAAAGCTCTAGATTTATTGTCCGGTTTTGAGTTCCCAATCCAACCAAATTCTGCTGGTTGATGGAGCTAGTGTGTGGTAAGTTGCTTTGTTTCAGGGGATTACTTGTACGCTTTCCAGTAGATGGACAAAGTCCGAAGGGCGTGTGCCGTGAACTTGTATTGCATACAAACGGTACACAATTGTTGGTCAACAAACGCGAACGTAGTGATGTACTACGTGGAATTTCAGCTCTTGAGCGCCACCCTTTGGGCACCTTCTGCTAATGTTGTGTTTTGGTGAGCATTGATTCCGAGCATGCGTGTTTGTACTTTGGACTTTTGTGTGACGGACTTGTGTACACACGAAAGGAAAATCTGACAACCGGTCGTTGTCGGCCGAAAATTTACTAGCCTGCCATCTGAAAGTTGGCCAACAATTGCCTGATGGAGCGTACTAACAGTCGGATTTTAGGCAGTCTGTCATCACACAATTCCGATCGTGTGTGTACGAGGCTTTACCAGATGGGCCACCATAATACCAGCCAGGTGGAGGTCCTCCTTGTGGTGGATCTATGATCATGGAAGACCAGCAGATTTCTTAGAGGTCAATCATTCTTTAGGCAACTTTTGGCCTTCTACCATCTACAAATTGGGAAACGCTGCTTTCTGCATTGGTGTGGGCAGTAATTCATTTTTTTTTTCAGTGGGAACATGGAGGAACGCAGTTCTGGCACCTCCAGCACTGAATGTATGTAATGGCAAAGGGTGCTGGGGGTCTATTGTTGCTGAGGTGGATGTATAGCTGCTGGGGGGGCGGTCTTTTGTTGCTGGGAGGGGTGTATTGATTCTTGGTGCTGGGAGATCTATTGTCAGTGGTGGGGCTCTGTTTTTGTTGGAGTGGATCTATTGTTACGGGGGTATTTTGTTTCAAGGGGTTCTATTGTTGCTGGGGTGTCCTCCCTTCTTCTTTTTTTTTTTTTTTAAATGTTGCTTGGGGGATGGGGGGGGGGGGGGTCAATTGTTGCAGGGTAGGGGGGGTCTACACTTGAGGGATGGGTCTATTGATGCTGGGAGATCTATTTTTACTGTCTGGGTCTAAACTTGCTGGGATTAATCTATTGTTACAGGAGGTGTTTTTTTTTTTGTATTTATTTTATTTTTTTAAAGCACATAATTTGGAGCCAGAGGCTCTAATGGGCTTCAAAATAGGGTGGGCGTGGGGCGCAGAGAACGCGAACGGAGCCCACCCAGGTGTGTTACGATGACGACTGAACATTTGCTATTGTAACACCGATCCTCCTCCTGGCCAATCAAGAAGCGGGTCTTGAGACCTGTCGCACGATTGGCTGAAAGGACAGGCAATCTTATTGGACGCCTAGGAGGAGGGGAGGAGACGCACGGCTGTCGTGATGGAGGAAAGGACACACGAGCCGAAGCCCGCTACCTGTCACCTAGATGGGGTAAGTGCCGGACCGACAGCGCGTGGGGGGTTGTTTGCCGCTCCCCCAAAAAAAGACCAACCAGCATCAACAGCTGTGGCGACTGGGGATCAGAGATCTATTGTTAGTGTTGGGGTCTTATGTCGCTGGAGTGGCTCTATTATTTATTTATTTATTTTTACTGGGGAGGGGGGTATTTTATTGCAAGGGGGTCTGTTATTGCCGGGGGGGGGGGGGGTCTGTTGTTGCTAGGGGTCTTATGTTGATGGGAGGAGTCTATTGGTGCTCGGAGATCTATTTTTGCTTTGTTGAGATCTATTGTTGCTGGGGGGATTTATTGTTGCTGGCTGAAGGAGATCTCTTTTTACAGCTTTTCTTTTTAACAAATTTCCATGCACCACAAAACAATACTTGGCTCTGTATTCTCTGGAGGGGGGTGGGGGGAGTCCTGATAGGTAGATAGGGTCTGGAACCACGGT
This sequence comes from Lithobates sylvaticus, assembly GCA_028564925.1. Taxonomy (NCBI): domain Eukaryota; kingdom Metazoa; phylum Chordata; class Amphibia; order Anura; family Ranidae; genus Lithobates; species Lithobates sylvaticus. The sequence goes on from CM053031.1 coordinate 31,615,731, forward strand.
ACGGTGCTCAGGGGTGGGTAGGGGGTGGAGACGAGGGTTGACTTGGAAGGGTACCTGCACCTTTTTTCCCAAGGAAGGGAGGAAAAAATCCCTGGCTACGGCAAGTTCTTACAGAAGCAGGACATTTTAGCCATTTATAGCTTCTTTTTATTTGGTAAACTAACAATGACACTCGACTCTGAATTGCCGCAAATTGGCGTTCCCCCAGGGCAATGGCGGGATTAATGGGAATGGTGTGGATTGCATTTATTATGACGGGAGGACATTCCTGCTGTGTCTGTAGTCCTATTTCTGTCACAGCGGCTCCCAGTCCCGCGTTTCATTAGGTAAGTCTGGCCGCTGTCGCGTTTTTTGATTCAGCGCCAATTATACCCAGCAGGTCTGCGTGAGAGAAAAAAAAAAAAACATGTAGCCGCATTCCTGAGCAGCAGCTGGTGTCACCGTGAGTCAATTTAACCGCTTCCCAGCACGAGTCACCACCAGGCAGAGACTGACCCCCCGCCGTGATACATGGACGCCATAGTCTACAGCATTCCAAAGTGGACCTGTTATTAAAAAAAATGACAAAAGAAATCTTGAATAGTTTTCAGTAAAACAGTAATTTAAAAAAAAAAAATTTTGTATGCTTTATAAAGGACCCTTTCACACCGGAGTGCACTGCGTTGTCTTTATGCCTCGAGGAGCCTTTGTGATAGGCAGCCAATTCGAAAATTAATGGGCTGTAACGCAACGCACTGTTATTATTACTATTCAGGGTTATACAGCGCCAACAATTTGCAGAGAGCTTAACAATAGAAAGGGAAGACTGTACAATACAATACAATACAATACATATCCATACTAGAAGGTTACGAGGGCCCTGCTTGTGAAAGATTAAAGGCGAACCAACTTGTGCATGATGCGCTACCTTGCGTGTTTTACTGCATGCAAACGCCATCGTTTTTACGGTATTTATCAGAGAGTTGGAATTTGGGTCCAGGCTGCCCATGTAGAAGCTCAAAATTGTTGGTTTATGCCAATTATACTATAACTGGATTGAAGGGAATTGATAAAATAAGAATGAAATGCGTTGGAATTTTAAGGGCACGATCTCACTAGCGGTTAAAGTCTTATTTAAAAAAGCAAAAAAACAACAAACTAGTCATATCTCCTCTGTGCAGTTGGTTTTGCACAGAGCAGCCCGGATCCTCCTCTTCGCAGGTCCCTTTTTGCTGCTCTTGGCCCCTCCCTCCTATCGAGTGCCCCCACAGCCAGCAGCTTTCTATGGGGGCACCCGAGCCGAGTAACAGCTCCCTGTATCCATTCAGACACGGAGCCCTGACCTTGCCCCCTATTTTCCCTGATTGGCTGACTGACTTTGAAAGCCACGGGAGCCAATGGGACAGCTGCTGTGTCTCAGCCAATCAGGAGGAGTGTCCCCGACGGCTTAGACATTTTTGGACATCGCTGGAGAGAGAGAGGGGGGGGGGGGCTCAGGTAAGTAATTAGGGGGTTCTGGGGAGGCTGCTACACACTTTTTTTTTTTTTTGTGTAATGCTATGCAAACAGCGGAGGGACACCATATTTGTCATATTGTGCCCTGCTGTTGCGCCACTGGTTTACACAAGGCACAATGTGACATCTACGGTGTCCCTCCGCTCTTTGCATAGCTTTCAATTGTGCCCGTGAAATGGTATCGCCCGTCTCACAAACCCTCCTACGATGAGAGCATGCGCTATGGTCACGTCACTCCAGCTGATCACCAACTCGGCTGAAGTGCCCTTCCGTTCTGCGCTGGCACTTTTCGACGGAGGGCACAAATCGATAGAGCACCGGCATGGTGGGTGTCACCTGGTAGAGGGAAGGGAGACCAGTTTATCGATCTTCCCTACTTTAAAGAGAAGCTACAGTCTGCTAACGAAAAATTATTTCCCACGCTGCTTGGAAATTTTTTTTCTTAAAATTTATATATTGTGAATATTGTCCATGAAGTGCTTACCAAATACTGCAGTTTACTGGCCCCTGATGAAATGCAGTCGACGGCCATCTTGGGTGAGGGCATCTGAAGCCGGTGAGTTCCGGGATTTAGTACAGAAGCTTACCCAGCATGCACCTCCTGATCTCATGCAGGTTGCTATAACCATGGTAGTGAAATACTGCAAGATTACACTATTAGGCTTGTGTGGATGGAGGAATTCTCCCTTTTTTGTTTTTTGTTTATTTATTTTTTCAGCCTGCTGACTGATCAAAAAAAAAAATAGAATAATCCTATAGCCAGCTTTAGGCTAGGTTCACATCTATGCTGTTGATGTGGTTTTACGGCGCGTGTTGCGTTTTAGGACCCTCAATATTTTATTTTATTTTTTTTAATACGGTTTTGCATGCAGTTTTCATGCTCCTTCCTTTTTTTTATTTATTTTATTTTTTTTCTCTTTAACAAACTGTGAATGGCTGGCTGGTTATTCGTAAGCTGGCTGCCGTGTCCTTAACAACCGATGAGTCATCAGCTGTCAGCGGGGGGGTTACCCGCTGACAACTGAATGGAAAAAACAAGATTTGCCATCAATAAAAAAATCACGAAAGAAACGACATGTGGTTCCCACCCCCTTTATCCATACCCCCCGATGCGCTCACTCGTCCCCTTCCATTTCTGACCTGCCAGGCTGCATGCTCAGATAAGGGCCCATTATAGATTTATGCACACATTGTGTGGTTTTATTCATTTTTTATTATTGATTTGCAATTCTTGTTTTTACATTCAGCTGTCTGAGGCCCCTTTCACACTTCTACGACTTGTCTCACGATTTGGGACTGCAAAGTAGCATGACAAGTCGTTCCCCATGATTTCCAATGACAGCCATTCATATTAGTACCACTTAAAGTCTTTACGACTTCAAACTAGTCCCTGCACTACTTTGGTTCGATTTTGATGCCACCTACACAGGCATTCCTTAAAATCGCAGCCGCAAATCATGGCAAAATCGTGCGACTTTAAAGTCGCACATGTGTGAAAGAGGCCTGAGGGAACTCCGCTGATGGCTAATGACTCATCAGTTGTTAAGGACGCGGTGGCCGGCTTCCCTGCCCGCTCCTTAACGACTAGCTATTCACTTTGTTAGGCCCCTTTCACACTGGGGCGGGAGCTGCGGCGACGGTAAAGCAGCGCTATATTTAGCGCTGCTTTACCGTCGTTTTAGCCGCGGTATTCGGCCGCTCGTGGGGCGGTTTTACCCCCCTGCGAGCGGCCGAAAAAGGGTTAAAAGCGCCGCCGTAGTGGCGGTATTGCCGCGGTATTACCGCGGTGTGCCATTGAAATCAATGGGTAGGAGCGGTAAATACACCGCTCCAAAGATGCTGCTAGCAGGACTTTTTTTACCGTCCTGCTAGCGCACCGCTCCAGTGTGAAAGCCCGCCGGCTTTCACACTGGAGTGAATGGGGCCGTTTTTTTCAGGCGGTGTACAGGCGCTATTTTTAGCGCTGTACCGCCTGAAAACCGCCCCAGTGTGAAAGGGGCCTTATGGAGGTAGAACAAAAAAAAAATGCATCAAAAATGCAACACTTGCGTTTTTGGTGTGGATCCATTGAAGTCTATTAAACACAATCTGCTGTGGGGAAAAAAAAGTCCCTGACCCTTTCCAAAAATGGCTGAAAAACCCATGGATGTGCGTTCCTCCCAACTTTTTGAGATGGGAACACCTATCGGCAAAAGTATGCAGGCATAGGACACACCCCTTGCCACACCCTCTTAAAGGAGAATTGTCCAAAAAAACAAGATTGGTTAAACCCACAAGTGCTTTTTTTTTTTTTTTTTTTTTTTTTTTTTACCACTATTATTCCTTTACATTGGCTTTTGGAATTTACAAATGCAGCAATTTAGAAATCAGATAAAATGTTTAGCACTGGGAAACACTTTTTGATAGATAAAAAGTGCATTTTATATACATCTATATGGATCAGACCAAAATGAGGGACAAATGAGAAGGAATGAGGGACAGAGGGACATTGCTCCAAATCAGGGACAGTCCCTCGAAATCAGGGACAGTTGGGAGCTATGGATGTGAACGTGTACCATAGGAAGCCATGTTAAATGGACTGTAGTGAGTTTCTGCAAAACGCACTAAAAACCACATAGGCGTGAACCAGGCCTTAACCTGAAATGTGTATTGCATTACTTCCTGGTCAGTTGTCGCTTTTCCCCAGACGCTTCAAGAAGGGTTATGTAACGCACCTGCATTCGCACTGATGTATTCTCCATACACCGGTAGTGTGTATTCGGTGCATACAGCAGTGCGCATGTGGGTGCTTCACGCAATCAGCCCTGCATGACTGCATGCAGGCACCTCTTCTACTGCACCGGGGGGGGGGGGCGGTTGTGGGTCCCCGGAAATGTCATTATGCAGACTGTATGACTTTGTCCATGAGGCCTAATACAACTAAATACAACTGTTGCGGCCTACGCACTCCTTTAGTACCAGCCGCCGTGCACAAGAGATGAGCTCACCAGATGTGGCTTTGTAATGTTCTTGTCCTGAGGGGAAGAGATTTTCCTGCACACAGCTGATTTCCTGTCTCTTGTTTTTCCTCGTGAACGCTGGGTCTCTGCACCGACTGCGATGTCTGAAAACAAAACGGGTCGTACAGCGAATGTAAATACAACATCCAGTGCCTCCTGTACAGAAATAACATTTACAAAGAAAGTAAAAATTCTTATTGGTAACAAAGTCAACAGCGTGGCGGATTGAAGACAAGGCCTCACAATGTGTTGCTGGGGGGGGGGGGAAACAATGGCGCTTTCTGACACTTGACATTTTGTGTTGAGAAACTTGGGATATCCCAGCGTGCGACAGGCTTTGTGTGGGAAAACGCTGGGCCTTAATAAATAAATAAGTCTTCTAATAATGAGAGGCCACGTCTGGGGGCATTGTTATCCGTACAAAGATAGGATGTCAGATGGCCAATTGTGCTGAGCCGGGCGGGTTTGTGTCCGATTTCTAATCTGCAGGGATTTTTTTTTTATTCTATATAATACACACACTGTATGTACAACAAAGGCCCGGCACAGAATTACAGTTCTGTAAATCCAATGTACAATGCCACTGACCTTTTATATGAAAGGAATATATATATGGAGGAGGGGGGACTTTTTCCTCGCGCACCAACAATCTGTATGGGATGATATTGGAATTTCCCGATGTGTAGGTGTACAGCTGGCCAAATTTTGAGTATCGCCATAAAGCACAGCGCACTTGTTAGAAAAAATGGTATCATCCAACTCTGTAGTTGGAGCAGTGACGTGGTCCCCCAAATACTGATATGACCAATTTTAGGGTTCGGTACGGGAAGGGAACATGGAAGAGAGATTTCTCCTTCTTCTTCTTTTTTTTTTTTTTTTTTTTTTTTTTTTTCATGCACCAATAGCCTCTAGAGCAGGGATATGCAATTAGCGGACCTCCAGCTGTTGCAGAACTGCAAGTCCCATGATGCATAGCAAGACTGACAGCCACAAGCATGACACCCAGAGGCATGATGGGACTGCAGGAGGTCCGCTAAGGCCTGATTCACACCTATGGCATTTTTAGTGCTTTTTGCTTTTTGCAGATTTGCACTACAGCCCATTTTAACATGGTTTCCTATGTAGAGCAAATATGCAAAAAGCACCACAAAAAATGCATTCGTGCGAATCAAGCCTAATTGTATGTCCCTGCTGTAGAGAATGATATTAGATTTTTACAATTTGTGTAGGTATAAAGCTGGCCGTATTTTGAGCATTGCCATAAAGCACAGCACTCTTGTTAAAAAAAAATAAAAATAAAATGGTATCTTCCAACTGCATAATTGGAGCAGTGGTGTGCTCCCCCCCCCCCCCCCAATACTGTTATGACCAATTTAGAATTACGTAGGGGAAGGGCACATGGGGAAGAGAGAATCATTTTCTTTATTTTTTTCAATCTGTAGAGGATTGTATTGGATTATTCCGATGTGTAGGTATAGAGCTGGCCAAATTTTGAGCATTGCCATAAATCGCATTACTTTTGTTGGACAAATGGTATCTTCCAACTCTGTAATTGGAGCAGTATCATGCTCCCCTAAATACTGCTACGACCAATTTAGGGTTACATAGGGGAAGGGAACAAGGGAGTTTGTTTATTTATTTTTTCCTTGTGCATCAACCATCTGTAGACGATATTATTCAAATTTTTATTTTGATTGTCACACCGTAACTGAAGCATTGGTGTAACCCCCCCCCCCCCCCACATTATCTACATGTAGTGCCATACCGCTATGACCAGTATAGGGTTGCAAGTGGGAAGCAAACGAAAAAACAAGCTCTCTGGGAGATGACATTGGAATTTTCTGATGTGTCACAGTAGATGTATGACTGGCCATATATTGAGCATTGCTGTACATTGTGTCTTTCTTGTTAGACAAATGGTATCTTCCAGACTCCATTGATTGGGGCAGTGGTGGGCTCCCCTAAAATTGCTATTTGTACATTTGCATACTGCTATGACCAATATAGGGTTGTGTAGGGGGAGGGTATATATATATATTTTATATATTTTTTTTTTTTTTTTCCTCACGCATCAATAACCTGTAGAGGATATTCGATTTTTCTGATGTTTAGGTATAGAGCTGGCAAGATTTCAAGCATTGCCATAAATCAAGTCACTTTCGTTGGACAAATAATATCTTCCAACTCCATAATTGGAGCAGTATCGTGCTCCCCCTGAATATTGCTATGACCAATTTATTATTATTATTAATAAAATATTAATTTATTTTTTTTATGGTTAAACTGGATGGACTTGAGTCTTTTTCCAGCCTAGCGAACTATGTAATTTTAGGGGTACGTAGGGGAAGGGAACATTTTTATTTTAATTACATTTTTATTGTTTTCCTTGTGCACCAACCAGACAAATTTGTATCTTCTGATTCTGTGATTGGGGCAGTGGTGGGCTCTCCAAAAACTGTGTTTGTGCATTTGCATACTGCTATGAGCAATATAGTGAAGGGAACATGGAGGGAAATTTTTATTTTATTTTTTTTTATTTCCTTGCACACCCACAATCTGTAGGGGATATTTTTGACATTTCTTTGATTGTGCCACACTGTAACTGAAGCATTTGTGTACCCTTACAAACTTCTGCATGTGTAGCGCCATACTGCTATGTTCACTATAGGGTTGTGTGGGAGGAGCGAACATGGCGGAGAGGGATTTTTTTTTTTTTTTTTTTCCCGACACCAACAATCACTGGGGATGACATTGGAATTTTTTTGATGCTTCAGTGAATGTGTACGGCTAGCCACAGTTTGAACATTGCCATAGATACATACCCTGTTTCCCCCCGAAAATAAGACCTAGCGTGACTGTCGGTGATGGCTGCAATATAAGCCCTACCCCCCAAATAAGCCCTAGTTAAAGTCCTTGTAGGTCTTATTTTCAGGTTAGGGCTTATTTTTGGGAAACAGGGTAGGGCTTATTTGGGTGGTAGGGCTTATATTGCAGCCATCACCGACAATCACGCTAGGTCTTATTTTCAGGGAAACAGGGTAGTAGGTGAGGTTGAAAAAAGACACAAGTCCATCAAATCCAACCTATGTGTGTGATTATATGTCAGTATTACATTATATATAGGAATGTGTAAAGTTGCGCAACTTTACACATTCCTATATTTTTCGTGTTCTATCGCACTTGGTGTTGCTGCTAATTTTATTTATATTTTTTTTTTTTCCTTATTTTTAATTTTTCTGCATATTGTCCAGCGCAATTTTCCTTGTACTAATTACATTGTATATCCTTGTATGTTGCGGTCATTCAGGTGCTTATTTAATAGTTTCTTGAAACTATCAATGCCCCCTGCTGAGACCACCGTCTGTGGAAGGGAATTCCACATCCTTGCCGCTCTTACAGTAAAGAACCCTCTACATTGTTTAAGGTTAAACCTCTTTTCTTCTTATTTTAATGAGTGGCCACGTGTCTCCTTTCCGCAAAAAAGTTTTATCCCTATTGTGGAGTCACCAATAAGGTATTTATAAATGGAAATCGTATCCCCTCTCAAGCGTCTCTTCTCCAGAGAGAATAAGTTCGGCGCTCGCAAGCTTTCCTCATAACTAATATCCTCCAGACCCTTTATTAGCTTTGTTGCCCTTCTTTGTACTCGCTCCATTTCCAGTAAATCCTTCCTGAGGACTGGTGCCCAGAACTGGAATGCATACTCCAGGTGAGGCCGGACCAGAGTCTTGTAGATAAATCGCATCTCTCTTGTTAGACAAGCGATACCCCTCAGCTTCCTAATTGGAGCATTCCTCCAAAATTTCTACATGTAGGTTTATGTACGGGAAGGGAATATAGGGGGGGCTTTTTTTAATTAATTTTTTCTCACACACCAACAATCTCTCTCTATAGGAGATAATGCTGGAATTTTTCTGATGTGTCACAGTAGGTGTACAACTGGCCATATTTTGAGCACTGATGTTTAAATGAAAAATAAGGCGCTTGCAAAAATGCAAATAAATGAATCGCAATATAAAAGTATTAAATGGTAACACGATCAACCATGTCCTCCTATGTCCATTTATTTATTTCATTTATTTATTTCAGGTACATATACTCTGCACATTCACATCAGTCCCTGCCCTCAAGGAGCTTACAATCTAAGGTCCTTAACTTAGATTCATACATACTACTGATCTATGCAGGGCCACTGGAAGTACAGCCAGTTTTCCTGTAATGGGCCTGGACCCCATCAGTTCAAAAAGGGGTAGGGGGGGCAGGCACCTGGTAAACAGGAGGCCCGGCTGTACAGTACTGTCTAATTGCAGACACTGATTCTCTTCTTCCTCCCCTTGCAGCGCTGCCACCATCTCCTCTTCTTTCTCCCTCCAGCTGCACTGCATGGGGATTGGTTCTAGCACATGCACCCCTTCCATCTGCTGTCTGGGCCCCCCTGTGTGCCCCTTTCCCACCACAGTGCACCCGGCTTCTCTCCTGCCAGCAGCTTTTGTGGACCATTTCAGGATGGAGAATCGGGAGAATGAACACAGTAGGCGATTGGTACCAATCATCATTCTGGTGTACATTTTGTCACTGAAGCTTAGTAAACTGTTTACAATGCTTCAGTTTGTGAATGAGCAGGGAGCCTCGGAGCGCTTCCTATTCATCCATCTGTGCAGCTGAGGCTACAGAGAAAGGGACTAAAATCTATGTTGTCAGTCACTTTGACTGGGGGCAAGGGAACCCTGTCAGGTAGGCTGTATGGGGGCCCCGTGATTTCTAACAGGAGCCCCTGATATACAGTGTATGACCAAACCGGGCCGACGGTGCATGTTGGAGCTGGTGGTTTGGTATATGCAGGGCCGTCTTTAATATTGATTGGACCCTGGGCAAAACTTTTCTTTGGGGGGGGGGCATGCAGTTTTGCTCTTTACCTGCTCTGAGACGTACAATAAATAGCAGCTAGACTCAAAATCAGTTTACTGAATCAGATCAGGCAGCGATTGCGATTGGTTGTCAGAGGTTACAGTGTATCATTACCACTCACTGACTGGTTGCTAGAGGTTGCAGTGTATCATAACCGCTCACTGACTGGTTGCTAGAGGTTACAGCACACATTACGGCTCACTGATTAGTTACTAGAGGTTACAGCACATTCTGCTTGTTGATTGGTTGCTAGAGATTACTGTGGATATGACCTCAGGGGGGCATGATATACATATCAATGCCCCCGCTCGCCATATGAATGAATGAATACATATGAATGCCGCCACTATTTACATATGAATGCTGGTAATTTACATGTAAACACAGGGTCTGCTGGTGAGTCATCTGTACACAACAATAGGGCAGAGCTGGGCAGTATTAGTAGCATCACTTCACACTGAGATATTGGGACACAGCACAGGATTAAAACCTCAAGGGACGAGGGAATTTAAACCAGGATAGTTGGCAAGTATGTGGCAGCTGCTTTGGGCCCCATAACAATGACAGGGCCCAGGGCAGATGCCCCTTTTGCCCTGCCTTAAAAACAGCCCTGGGTATATGGAAGACCACCTTTTTCTCATGTCTAGTGTAGCTGGCAACATTGTAGATGAGAATTGTAGCGGCTACAGAGCTTCCTGTTCATTTCTCTCTGGCAATTTGTATCTGTCTACACTGCAGGATAACAGATGTACCCAACTACAATATTTCTCTATACAGCTACAAGTTGCTTGTGTTATCCAAGGCAGCGGCACATGAGAAGCAGTGAAGCTCTAAATGATGCAAAGTCATTTGCTCAGTGATTGAGCTACAAATGACTACTTGGAATTTCTGTAACGGACATATCATTGACTGCAATTCAATTATTGTTAGCAACAAAATACTAGGGCCCAGGGGCATAACTAAGAATTGGGGTTTTAGCAAAGGACACACTCTGGGATCTGTGAAGGTGACTCATTCTAATAGCAGAGGAGTGAAGCTGCAGACAGAAATGACACTTGCTGCTCTTAGTACACACTATAGAGGGATTTTCTTTGTTCATATTTCATGTCTGAGGTTTACAATCACTTTAACACACAGAGGGGGACCTGTGACTATCCTGAGGATTTCTGGAGGTATGACTCCAGTCTTCTATACAGGAAACGTTGCACAGTTTCCCTAATGCCGTGTACACGCCACCGGACTTCTCGACAGCAAAGGTCCGACGGAACGATTCCATCGGACAATTTGATCGTGTGTGGGCTCCATCGGACCTTTTGCTGTCCAAAAATCTGACGGACTAGAAATAGAACATGTTTCAAATCTTTCCGCCGGAACTCCACCGGACCCAGTTCCTATCGAGAAATCCGTTCGTGTGTGTGCTAGTCGGACGGACAAAAACCGACGCTAGGGCAGCTATTGGCTACTGGCTATGAACTTCCTTATTCTAGTCCGGTCGTACGTCATCGCGTTCGAATCCGTCGGACTTTGGTGTGATTGTGTGTGGCCGAGTCCGTTCATTCGGAAAGTCCGTCAGAACTCCGCCGAAAGTCCTTCGGGAAGACCGTCGGACCTAGTCCGTCAAAGTCCGGTCGTGTGTACACGGCATAAGCCCCGGTTCACACTGCCGCGACTTGTTATGCGACTTGAGAATTCACATTGCGCCCCTTTAACGGCAATGGAACCATTATATTCAGTGCGACTCAGGTCGTTCCGACTTAGAAAAAGGTTCCTGCACTACTTTGGTGCGACTTCTGTTGAAGCAATGCAAGCCACAATGAAGTCATGCAGGGATGTCAGATTCAAAGTAGTGGCAGTGTGAACAAGGGCTAATGGGGCAGCCCCCATCCTACCCCAGGCCCCATGGCCATTGTTGGGCAACTGCTAGGACCCATGTCCTACGTCACACTTGTGATCGTGTCGTCAGTGATGGCCACAAAAGAATGCAAAAAGTAAAAAATATTGTCTTTTTTTTTTTTTTCAAAATTGTCGCTCTTCTTTTGTTTATAGCGCAAAAAATAAAAACCGCAGAGGTGATCAAATACCACCAAAAAGAAAGCTCTATTTGTGGGAAAAAAAGGACGTCAATTTTGTTTGGGTGTACAGCGTCGCACGACCGCGCAATTGTTTAGTTAAAGCGACGCAGTGCCGAATCGCAAAAAGTGCTCTGTTAAGGAAGGGGGTAAAAATCGCGCGGTGCTGAAGCGGTTAAGAAATGCTTATAAATGCAAATGCGGTTTTCATCTGAAATGTAGAAAAGCAAAGTGTCTGAACCCATTTATTTTATTTATTTTTTTTTGCTTCTGGAAAAAAACGAGGTTAAACGCAACTGCCTAAAAACCGGGGAAAAAAACGAGACTGTGTACACGGACACATAGGATAACATTGCATGCGTTACAGGGTTGCGTAAGTTGCGTTCAGGGGCAGTTTGAAAAAAAGTGTCCAACTGCCTCTGAACGTGCGTTTTAACAGCTTTTTGGCTTTTTCTTTTGTCTTTTTGTTTTTGTGCATGGGCCTAAGGCTGATGTTGGATTGAGTATAGTGCACCTAGTGCTACCTTTCCTATTGAGTGGCTCCCATCCTAACCACACCAACAAGTTGTCTCTCACTTATGAGCGAGAACCTGCAATGTACCAGGACAGCAAGAGAAGGAAGAAGATTTCCCCTCAATGAGTGTCCAACTGCCTCTGAACGTGCGTTTTAACAGCGTCTTGTGTGCATGGGGCCTAAGGCTGATGTTGGATGAGTATAGTGCACCTAGTGCTACCTTTCCTATTGAGTGGCTCCCATCCTAACCACACCAACAAGTTGTCTCTCACTTATGAGCGAGAACCTGCAATGTACCAGGACAGCAAGAGAAGGAAGAAGTTCCCTCAATGGCTGCAGAATTGCCCACCTGAGTTGGCCCTAAGATCCTCTCTGTTTTATTTAGAGTCCCTTCCCACACGCTTGCCCCAAATCTTTTCTTTTACAACCTCTATAGATTGCTGTATTTGTACGCCCTGTAATGGGCAGAGGTTGTCCCTCTGGCATGTATAAATTTAGAATGTCTGGAAGGCTTGTGGCCAGGCAGGATGATGGCAGCTGCTAGGGAAGCTGTAATACGTCTTTCTATAGCACAGTAATTACATTTCAGAGACCCACTAACTCAATATAGACCTAGCTGGTCACCTTTAAAACAAGACAAGATGGGGAAGGGTCATTAATCTCTGTCATGCAAGTATAATGGTAATATGGAGTTTCAACCAGGGAGGAAACTGCTGTGCTATCAATGCTGGCCATCCATTTGTTTTAGACATGTACGAAGCTGGAATAAAATGTAAGCAAAGGACCTACATGACGGGGTGGAAGGAACTACCAGGCTATAACAGGTTAAAGTTATGGGGTTAGATATAAAAGTCTAAGGGGGCTCTTGTCTGATTGGACAAGCTACGGGGTAATGGGGAGGAGCTGGATAGATGGTAGTTGAGGGAAGGAGCGAAGGGGTGTCACTTGCAGATTGGAAATTGTTGGAGAAACGTCCCGTTTGTGACCAATTGTGCCAATATCCACGTAGAATAATGGAGCCACATTCAGACGTTTCACCGCTTCTTGCTACCCGATTCTGTATCCGCAATCCCTCCTTCTATAAAAAAAAAATCATGTTTGCCAGGGGTGTAGAAACCCTTAGCCCCCGTACACCCGGTCGGAAATTCTGACCACAAAATCCGTCCGTTTTTTTTTTTTTTTTAAATTTTTTCAACGTTTTTTTTTCGAAACTGGTGCTGCATACACGCGGTTGGACAAAGTTGTCGGAAAATCCGATCGTTCCGAATGTGGTGACGTTCGTGGCGTACGACGGAACTACATAGAGGCTATTAGCCAATAGCTTTGGTCTCGTAATTTGATCTGAGCATGCGTGGCACTTTGCCCGTAGGAATTCTCTACATACGATCGGAAAAAGTCTGATCGGATTTTGTTGTCGGAAAATTTTGAGATCCTGCTCTCAAATTCCGACGGAAAAAGCCCGCTAGAGCCCACACAGGATCGGATTTTCCGACCACATAATCCGATCGGACTTTTTCCATTGGAATATCTGACCGTGTGTACGGGGCATTAGTGTCGGTTCACACTGAGGCAGCACGACTTGCAGCACGACAGCTGCGGCAACTTGCAAAATGACTTCTCTATAGAAGTCAATGCAAAGTCGTACAGGAACCTTTTTCTAAGTCGGAGCGACTTGTCAGAATGGGACGCGACTTGTCAGGCGGCTAAGTCATTCCAGTGTGAACCAGCAATTAGAGGTTGTAAACTTATAAAAACATTTTTAAAAAACCTGCAAAACAAAGGCAGAATGAGCTAGTATGCATTGCATACTAGCTCATTAAGAAATACCTTAGATCGAAGCGGTTGCAGCGGTCCCCGCACACTCCCGGAGTTATTTACGAGTTCGCAGGCTCCGGCACTGTGATTGGCGGCCGGATTCACGATGACGTCACTTCTGCGCGGGAGCCACCAGTCACAGCACAAGCCCTTTAGAAATGACACGATCGAGCCGTTTCTTCAGTGTGCGTGCGCCGTTGACGTCGGCGCAAGCGTATATGGTAACTATCCTAAACCGTGCAGGTTTAGGATATATTTACAGTACCTACAGTTAAGCTTATAATAAAGGTACAAGGAATATCGGCGCACGTTTTTGGAGATATTGAATGTCTCTGCAGCCAGTGACGTCACAGGCTCTCTGAAGGAATGACCTACTCGTGCCATTGCCTCAGAGGTCTGTGCGTGGCATTGACTCCCAAGCACATGCACGGGAGTGATGCCATAGTGGCTCAGCCATTTAAGTGGCCAGAACCCGGAAAGAAGACCGAATGAAGCTGGGAGCCCTGTCAGCGGTGACAACATGTCACTGCAGGGCTTCGCTTCAAGGTACGTCTTTTTGTAATTTGCTAGTATGTGGTGCGTATTGGCACATTATGCCTTTACCGTGTAGGGAGAAGATATTATTTATTTGGTATAGTTTACTACCCTTTTAAAGCGGTGTTGTACTCAAAATTGACAGTTAATCTTAATGAAATCGGTTATTGCCATAGATGCTGAAATGCCCATTAAAAAAAAAATTAGCTGTAATTACCTTTTTTTAATCTCAATATGTATCCTGACTTCCGGGCTCTCCTCCCGTGGGAGTAGGCGTGTTTAGCGCCTTTCCCCGGCTCCGCAAAGACCCCTGGGAGCTTTTTCAGAGTCTTCCCATGAATCAGTGGGGAACCCCGTCATGCCGAGATGTCGCCGCCCGTTGCGATGGCAACCCTGAATTCTACGGCGCTGCTCGCTGTTAGCATTGAGCATGCACGGGATCGAGCGGTGAATGCTGGGGAGCACAGCATTCACCGCCTCCCGGAAATACATGCTTGTGGGCTTCAAATGCCCACAAGCAAAATGACAACCGCCTGGACACCTTTTTATAACTTATCGTTGGTCACGAAATCGGCAAGCGGGGGAACTGTAAAACCGAAAACGTGAGTACTACATTGACACTCTTAAACTGTATAAACGATCCTGGGAAAAAAAAGATAGGTGGGCGAAATCCCGCTTTTACCTTCTAAAGTGCATTAATATAAAGTAGGGGTGCAAAGGATCGTCGCCGATCCGAACGGGTCGCCCTGTTCGGATTGGCACACCCCGCGCTCCGCTGCCTCGGCCTTAGGAAAGGCCGCGGCTTTGGCTTAGCTCCGGAGCGGTGGCCATCTTGGTACACCCGGCGGCTTTTACAATGTGATCGCTCCGTCAAATGGACGGAGCGCTCACTTGTAAACAAAACTCTGCATTACCCTGCCAATACTCTGCATTACACCCTGCCAATACACTGCATTACCCTGCCAATACTCTGCATTACCCAGCCAATACACTGCATTACCCTGCCAATACACTGCATTACCCTGCCAATACACTGCATTACCCAGCCAATACTCTGCATTACCCTGCCAATACACTGCATTACCCAGCCAATACACTGCATTACCCTGCCAATACACTGCATTACCCTGCCAATACACTGCATTACCCTGCCAATACACTGCATTACCCTGCCAATACACTGCATTACCCTGCCAATACACTGCATTACCCTGCCAATACACTGCATTACCCTGCCAATACACTGCATTACCCTGCCAATACACTGCATTACCCAGCCATACTCGGCCATACTCAGATAATATTGGAGTGGGGGAGATGATGTGGATATTACAGTGGGGACTATATGGTGGTGGCATGTTCACAGGTTTTTGCAAATTCAATTATTATTTTGCTGATCCGAAAAATGATCCGATCCGTGACTTTGATCCCAAGGAAGGATCCGATCCGTGAGGTTTTTTTGATCCGTTGCACCCCTAATATAAAGTGTAAAGCAAATAAATGTAGGTACAAAACTGCAGAAAAAAGACAAATAACACTGAGGTTTCGTGGACTTTTGATGGACACTTTTCTCAAGATGATCATCCTGACCCCAAAACGTTGACGGATAGGTCTTCCCTTCACTTTATCATTTTGCGCTTTTTGCTTGTACTTTTAAGCTTTAGATACAGTTTTTAAGTCCATAGAAAAATCTTATTTCCGATTTGCAATCCCCGATGGAATCCGCAGACTGCGTTGGCTCTGCTTCAGCATATGTGGGGTTAAGCCGTACACATATTAAAGAGATCCGCATATTACAAGTTTCTGATTAGCATTTATGTCGGTGACTATCTTTCTCTTCCATCTGCCTGCTCCCCCCCCCCCCCCCCCCCCCCCCATAAATTGCACCTTTCCACTTTACTAATATAGACTTGCATTCCTCCATCTGCCTGGAAGAGTGGGAGTTAATGGTATGACATTGGGACTGTCCCAGGGGTCCACGTCCTGTGTCTCGTACAGTCCTCCCAGGGAAAATCTCCCCTTTTTACTCATCTCTGCCCCCCCCCCCCCTCCCCCCAGGCTTTCTCTTCCATTAGCGGAGTCCTGCCTTCCAGCTCATCTATTATTCATACTGTGTTTTGGTATGAAAGCAGCAAACGTATTATGGCTGCGCAGTCCTGCTGTCTTGCTGCCCTTTGCACGTTGTCGCGCTGAAATTATTCTCTTGGAGGATACTGTCGGTGCTGCTTTCAGCTTATCGTAAATTTAATCTTGGGCCAAACGGCAGTAATGTGTTGGTTTTTTGGCTTCTGAAAACTGGCGCAGCTGTTTTTGGAATTTTGAAAATGCTTAAAGAGACCCTGTCTCTAGACCAGCTTTTCCCGACCTTTTTATCCCAAGGGGGGCCCTTGACATTTCCAGGTGTAATTTTTCAGGTGCCCCTAAGGTTGGTGGTAAGAATGCCCATGGTGGTCACAATGTCCCCTTTACAGACAGCTAAAAATGACATTGGTATCCTTTCCTTTGCTCTGTCACATGGCATTGGCCCCGGAACTAGGCAGGTGCCATCAGATGGGAGGTCAGTTGGCACAATTTTAAGGAAACCTTCACGACCTCTGAAGGGTTTCACTGAACCCTGGTTGAGAATGCCTGCTCTAGACCATTCATCTAAATCAAAATCTTCCCATAGGATTATATATGTATTTACCATATTTTAGGCGTGTTATTTACCTGTAAAAGCCTTCCTTGTGTAGACTTCACCATCTTGGATATGATGTCAGTAGACTCTTATGCCGCGTACACATGATCGGAATTCCCGTCGGAAAAAACTCTGATGGTTTTTCCGACAGAATTCCGCTCAAGCTGTGTTGCCTACACACGATCGCACAAAATTCCGACGGTCAATAACAGAGCGGCATAATACACGTTCGACTGCACTATAAAAGGGAAGTTTAATGCTTCCGAGCATGCGTCGAATTGTTTCCGAGCATGCGTCGGAATTTTGCGTGTCGGAATTGCATACACACGATAGAAAGGTTTTCCGTCGGAAAAATTGAGAACAGGTTCTCGATTCAAAGTCCATCGGAAATTCCGACAGAAAAAGACCGATGGGCATACACACGGTCGGAAAATCCGATTTTAAAAAGCTCCCAACTGACTGTTTCCATCGGAAATTCCGACCGTGTGTACGCCGCATTAGAGCTGTCACTCAAGTGACACGCTAACAGTGGTCTCCAAACTGAAGCCCTTTGCCATTTATCTGGCCCTTGGGGCACTATTTCTCCTACCGACGCCATCAATGGGGGGCATAATTCTTGCCACTGACACCAATAGTTGAGCACGTTTCCTCTTACTGGCATCAATGATGGGGCATAATTCTTCCAACTGGCCACAGTCCGCCCCCTTAAGTCTAAAGGACAGTAAACTGGCCCCTTTTTTTAGAAAGTTTCTTCACCCCTCAACCAACCGCTATATAAAATGTTTCTTGGGTAGGCGAAGGGAGGAGCTGGGCCAGCAGAACTCCCAGAAGAGAAGAGGCCTATGATGTGCAATGGGGGGGGTCACATTTTGCGGCAAGTTCAGAAGCACGTTACACTTCAAATAAAGTAATTAGTGGGGAAAGCCTATTTATGGGGTCTTTTTAACTCCTTAAAGCGGTTGTATACCCCGCTTGTACATTTTTACCTACAAGTAAGCCTGTACGGTTTAGGAGATATTCACCTTGCATGCAGCTGCTGACGTCAGCGGCGCATGCGCTCTGAAGGTCCGGGTGCTGCTGGATGGGGACTCCCATGCGCATGCATGGGAGTGAGGTCATCGCGGCTCTGGCCATTTGCAACGCCAGAGCCACGAACCCAGAAGAAACGCAGAGGGAACATGTCTGCTCCCTCAGCGGTGACTGGGAGACCATGCCGGCGCTTTGGTCTAAGGTAAGTGTTTCATAATGAGCTAGTATGCGGTGCATATTAGCTCATTATGCCTTTTTTGTCTTTGCCTTTTACAGGTTTTTTTTTTTTTTTTTTTTTTATTTCATTTTTTTTATGGCATACAACCGCTTTAACACCAGCTGGATGCATATATGTGGTAGCACGACGGTGGGCTTTAGTGCCGCGCTGCTACATACTGGCGTCCCTATTCAAATTAAATTTCTTGCATAGTGTAAAAAACATTACAAATAGTATGAAAGACTATTAAAACATCTAGTGATCACAATATAACTTGGGTACAAGTTTCTCCATATGACGCGTTTTGAGATATTCTCTTCTTCAAGGGAAACGAGAAGTTATAAAAAGAACCCGATATGATCACATAACATATATAGCTGATAAAACGCATCACACTAGAAGGATGCCCACCATCACCACCCAGAAGGCCCAGGAACATTTCACCCAACTGGATCCCCAGACGCCAGTCTTTATGGATGTTGAAAATGTTGGAACACTGATCAGCCACGCAAGAAGAACATGGGCTTTAGATGGTATATATGGCAGGCTGATAAATGTATGCTCCCAATTTATTAACATTTGAGGTTGTTCAAAAAAAAAGGGGGGTCACACTAAGTGGGGTACACACTATGAGAAAATTGGAAGAAAAATCCTGTACAAGTAACGATCGTTCGATTTTCGTATCGTATGTACACCATTTTCGACATTCAGACGAAAATTTTCTAAGGGACAAACTCCAACATTTTGGCAGAATACAGGGAGTTAAAGTGGTTCTGCACTCATTTCATTTAGTAAATCTCTTTGCCTTCCAAATCAGGCAAAGAGTACTAAATGAAATGTTTTTTTTTTTTTTTTTTTTTTTTTTACTTACCTTGTAATTGAAGACTTCCGGTCTTCTCCCTCTGCGGCGGCGGGCGGGGTCTCTGCGTCGATCGTCGTCACGCCGCACTGTCTCCTGGGATCTGGTGTCATTGATCCCAGGAGTCAGTGCGGGCATCTTCCGAAATCTCGCGAGATTTCGGCCGCATCTGCCGAAATCTCGTGAGATGTCGGCAGATGTGCCGTTACTGCGCACGCGCGAGTAACGGCGGTGCATGCTGGGCCATCAACAGTGCCTGTGGGGTTTCACATGCCCACAGGCAAGATGGCCCCCAGCACTAAAGAAGAAGACGAGGAACTTCAGCGGACGAAAACCGGCGGCGATCGAGATGGAAGATGGAACAGGTGAGTCCCCTAATAAAGGTAAGCATACTTTATATTACGTCCTTAAAAAAAATTTTTTTTTACAGAGTGCAGAACCGCTTTAAAACGTTTTATCCCAACATTTCATATTCCTGATATGTGTCTGTTGTACCAAGTACTTGTAATGAGAATGTATCCTGTTCTTTTTGTGTGAAATCCCTGATGTTCCTGCCAGTCCTTCTGCCTTCCTATTAAAAACTGACCACATTAAGCAGGCGAGCACACCATGGTCAGTACTCTAGCTATGCTGGGAACTCAGCCTGCTCTCCTCCAATGATCAGACTTGTCCTGACACCCCCCCCCCCCCCCCTGCACACCCTGTCACTGGGTAGCTCAGTGTTCTGCTGCTTCTCCTTCCCCAGCTCTTATGCAGCTGAGAACAGAGGGAATGGGATCACTTTCAGAAACGGGTGGAAAAAGGGTATTTATAATGGGGTATTTTTTTTTTTTTTTTTTTTTTTTTTTTTTTTTAGAACTATACAAAAATGTTTGTTTATTTTTTTTGATTAAACAAGCTGAAGTTAGGAGCTGATTGGTTACTATGCACAGCTGCACCAGATACTGTGTGCACCAGTTATAGTAAATCTCCCCCAATGGGTTGAGCCATGATCATCTGTCCCGAACCGCAGGTCAGGGCCGTCTTTAACACAGGGCAAAAGGGGCAGCTACCCCGGGCCAAGTCATTGTTGTGGGGCCCAAAGCCACTGCCCCTTGAGTCCACACTGCCTGCAAATAGTTGATAAGTGGATTTGGGAGGGCCCAAGAAAAATGTTTGCCCAGGGCCCAATCAATATTAACCACATGCCGACCGCGCTATAGTCGAAAGACGGCCACAGCGCGGTCGGCTTGTTCTAAGTGGACGTCCTACGGACGTCCTCCTAGAAACTTGCTCCCGCGCGCCCCCTGGGGCGCGCACTCGGGAACATCCATGACCGCCGGGTCCCGAGGTTCAAATGACGGAGCGATCACATGTACACAAACCGGCGTCATGTCATGACGCCGGTTCCTCCCTCCCCTCTCTGTACCGATCGCTACAGAGAGGAGAGAAGCGGAGAGGGGGAGAGACGGGACCAGCGCTGTGGGCTGGATGTGTAGTGCCCACAGCGCTGGTCAATACACTGCCACCACTGTGCAATACACTGCCACCACTGTGCAATGCTCTGCCACCACTGTGCAATGCTCTGCCACCACTGTGCAATGCTCTGCACCACTGTGCAATGCTCTGCCACCACTGTGCAATGCTCTGCCACCACTGTGCAACACTGTAATACTCTGCCAATACTCTGCCAATACTCTGCCAATACTCTGCCAATACTCTGCCAATACTTTGCCAATACTCTGCCAATACTCGCCAATACTCTGCAATAATTTTTTAATAGAAACAAAGAATTTTTTTTTTTTTTTACCGAATTTTCTGTTTTTTTTGATTTATAGCGCAAAAAATAAAAAACCCAGCGGTGATTAAATGCCACCAAAAGAAAGCTCTATTTGTGTGAAAAAAAAGGACACAAAATTCATTTGGGTACAGTGTTGCATGACGGAGTAATTGTCATTCAAAGTGTGAGAGCACCGAAAGCTGAAAATTGGTCTGGTTAGGAAGGGGGTTTAACTGCCCAGTGGTTAAAGGTGCAGGTAATCGCTGTCAGCCACTGTCAGCCACTGTCAGCCACTGTCAGCCACTGTCAGCCACTGTCAGCCACTGTCAGCCACTGTCATGCAATGACAGGCTGACGACAGCTGCAGCTCTTCGCTCTCACCTGCCATTCCAGATTCAGGAATCCGCAGTTTCTTTCTGCTGGGTGTGCTAATGGCCAATGTGAATGGATCCTAAGAGTGGGCTGTGTTAGTGTATATACAGTAGATTCCCAAAAGTGGAGATTACAATCCGAGAGCCATACAAGTCTTGCCAGTGGTCCCGAAATAAATGGACCGTCCATAAAAAATTCATGAAGGTTAATCTATGAGCTTTGAGTTCAGATGTCCATAAAATGTATTGATTTTCTTCCCCTGTGTTTGAATAGGAGCCAGCCGCAGTGTTTTAGTGACATGTTACAGAGCGATACTGAGTCGCTGATGTTGCTCTGTGTTTATAAAAATGTTGGTTGCCTGGCTGTCATACTAAATCAATGGTTGGTGCTGTCAGTCACTGGCCTGGAGCAAGAATATAGACCAGGAGTTTTGACTTTGTAATCTGCTCCATTTCCATTCCAGAAAGGAATCCAGAGACAGCCAGGCAGTTGCCATTTTTTAGGAGTCCTCCGAGGAAGCCTGCCTTGTCTTATTCTCACTACAGGTTTTCCTTGATTACTAGCATGCAAGTTGCCTCCTAACACGTAGGGTGCATTCACACTTGCGAATGCACCCACACGGTGATTAGATGCGAGAACCCCAACAGGCTATCCCACAATTGGCTGAGAGGCAGCCCCGTTGAAAGCAATGGGAGGCTCCTGTCTCCCGCAGCTAATCGCGCCCACTTGCATGTAAGCGTTCATGCAGTAACCAGCCCTGGATGCAGACTACCTGCCTCAGCGATTTACATGTGATTTGGCACGATTGTAGCTGGCAGCCTCCTATTGCTTTCAATGGGTCTGCTTTTTGCAGCTAATCGCCGGATTGCCAGCGGGGCTGGAATTCTCGCATCTAATCACGATGTGGGTGCATTCGTAAGTGTGAACTTGCTCCCCTCCCAGAGCCTGAAAAAAAATGAGATTTTGGTTATTGGGCTTGTATATACACAATACAAAAGTATTGGGATGCCTGCCTTTGCGCACACACATGAGCTTTAATGGCATCCCAGTCTTAGTCCGTAGGGTTCAATATTTAGTTGGCCCAACCTTTGCAGCTATAGCAGCTTCAACTCTTCGGGGAAGGCCGTCCACAAGGTTTAGGAGTGTCTATGGGAATGTTTGACCATTCTTCCAGAAGAGCATTTGTGAGGTTAGGCACTTATGTTGGACGAGAAGGCCTGGCTCTCAGCCTCCACTCTAATTCATCCCAAAAGGAGTTCTGTTAGGTTGTGCAGGCCAGTCAAGTTCCTTCACCCCAAACTCGCTCATCCATGTCTTTATGGACCTTGCTTTGTGCTCTGGTGGGCAGTCATGTTGGAACAGGAAGGGGCCATCCCCAAACTTTTCCCCACAAAGTTGGGAGCATGAAATTGTCCAAAATGTCTTGGTATGCTGACGCCTTAAGAGTTCCCTTCACTGGAACTAAGGGGTCAAGCCCAACCCCTGAAAAACAACTGCACACCATAATCCCCCCTCCACCAAATGATTTGGATCAGTGCACAAAGCAAGGTCCATAAAGATATGGATGAGCGAGTTTGGGGTGGAAGAACTTGACCTCAACCCAATAGAACACCTTTGGGATGAATTGGAGTGGAGACTGCGAGCCAGGCCTTCTCATCCAACATCCGTGCCTGACCTCACAAATGCGCTTCTGGAAGAATGGTCAAACATTCCCATAGACACACTCTTAAACCTTGTGGACAGCTTTCCCAGAAGAGTTGCAAATAAGAAATGGGTTATTGGGACTTTGAGTGAGGCACAAGACACGTGGTAGGAGAAATTGTAAAATTGGCAAATAAACAAAGCATTGAACATGAGTATTTTTTATTTATATATATATATATATATATATATATATATATATATATATATATATATATATATATATATACATATATATACATATATATACACACACACACACACACCGCGATTGCATACAAAGAAGAGGAATTCATGTATGTACATGCATAGTATCCCATGAAAGTAGCTAGTATAAAAAGCCAATGCTTATTGAGTAATTGATGCAAATGAATCACAGTTGAGGTCAAGCTTTGTGTTGGGGAACATGATGACATTGATAGGCTCAACGCGTTTCGTGGCCAGTTGTCACTTATCAGGAGCAAATCTGAAAAAAGGGACCAAATAGGATCTAATGTTTTGCCCAGATGATGAGAAAAAAGGGGTAGGGGCAAGTGAAAACATGATGTATATCTCCCTGGAATACTTGCGTATAAATGGTTCTAAATAAGCAGTGTTGCAAGCCAGGGTCTGCGAGGCAAGTCCATCCCGGGAGCTGAGGGAATGAACCCAAGGAGAAAGCGAGCGCACCGATACACCCCAGGAGCACCCTCCAAACGTAATGGGCAAAGGTGAAAAAATACAGATATGTCTATAGTGTAAATGATATTGGACCAATATGTGTGAATAGTACCAGTATATACATACAGTATTCATGAACTATAAACAGACAACCCATTATTGCCTGAAAAAGTGAAAAGCGTAGTGGATACAAAGTGAAGGGAAGCATATATCGCAAAGGGAAAAGAAAAGAGGAAAAATTGCATGAAATTCATGCAATGCCCAAAAGGGGAAAGGGTGAAGAAGAGTTGAAGCTTTTATAGCTGCACAGGGTGGGCCAACTCAATTTTGAACCCTTCGGACTAAGACTAGGATTCCATTAAAGTTCATGTAAAGGCAGGCATCCCAATACATTTGGTAATATAGTGTACTTTAATAGATCTGTGTATGGGATGTATTATTTTACAGTCTGATGCCAGTCTACCCTGGGTGGACATTTGATGGCAACCGGCCTACCATTGGCACTTAATGTACAGTAAAAACTGGAGGATAGGGTGTCTTTGACGCAAAGTAGAACGTTTTTGGCTAGGACACATTTTGGAATCCTTTAAGTTCCCTTGGAGAATAGAGGATTGCATACAGCCCTGTCCATTTTTCATCAACACCCATCCTGCCTGTTCCTGGCTCTGCTCTTGGGATGATCCAGAGTCGGGCCAAGATCGGAATTCCCAGGGTTTAACCCTTCCAGACCTGTCTGATGTTTATAAGGAATGTGGACATGGAATCAGCAGGAGGGCCTATTGCTGAGTCAGTGGAAGGAAATGGAAGAGGGGGGAGGGGGGGAGGAATCGCTAAGTAAGATATTAATGAGATCAGGACCCATGGGAAACAACTGTACATTATCCGTCTGTCCTCCCCATATCAAAGGAAGTTCTTCATGTTTGACATCCTAAAACCTCATCTGTACAAGGAATAGTAAATTGCTATTTCCAAACCTCTCTGTACAAATCCGTCCATCCTTGTTGTGTTTAGGCACGTTGTCTAAATCATGAACTTCCCTGTTTGTGTAACAGTGGGGTTTTAACACCAATTCACTGTTGTAAACGCCATGGTTGCTAAAGAATGGAGCTCTATTATAGAAGGCTGTACATGGATTGGAAAAGTGATTAGTGTGGTGGGGGTGCAATTATTGGAACTGACCCCCCCCCCCCCCCTGCAGCAACTGAAAACCAGTGGGAAGGAGAGGAGGGACATCTGGCAGCGCTGTAGGAGAAAGGGACCCAGAAAGCAGAGGTAAGTGGACAAGAGAGGGGATTGGTACAGAGGGGAGGGCTCCCCCTGCAGCAGCTAAAGGATGGTGGCAAACAGGGCCGCAGATAAGGCAGTAAAACCAGCCCTCCTGTACTGGGCCCGGGCCACATCAATTCAAGAGGGGGGCCCAGTCACCTGCTGAGCAAGAGGGCCGGCTGTACTGTCTTATTACAGACACCAGTCCTCGTTTATCTCCCCCTGAAATGCTGCCAGCCTCTCCCTCCGGCTACACAACAGGGGAGTGTTTCTAGCACATGCACCCCTTCCATCTGCTGTCTGGGCATCCTTCCTCCACAGCGTTTCTGGCTTTCTTCCTCTCTTCTCCTGCCGGAAGCTTCTGTGGGTACATAGTGGGATGTTTCAGGATGGAGAGCAGGGGAAGGGGGTCAGTACATATAATATTTATTGGCCCCTTTCTTTCCTGAATGAACACAATGAGTGATCAGTACCAACCCCTCCTTTTGTCTATTCATCACTGAAGCATAGTAAACTGTGTGTGCTTCAGTCCGTGAATGAGCAAGAAGCTTCAGCGAGCTTCCAATTTATTCATCTTTGCAACTGAGGTTGCAAAGGAATGGGATTAAAAAAAAGTCTGTCTTCAGTCACTTGTGTCTGGGGTGGGGGGGTGGGGGGGTGTTCTGTAAGGTAGGCTGTATGGGGCCCCGTGATTTATAACAGCAGCCCTGGTGGGAGAGGAGAAGCTTGCTTTCAGCTGCTACAGGGAGAGCCAAGCAAGATTGGTTCCAGTAATTGCCCACCCCTCACTGCACCAATCCCCCCCCCCTCTTGTCCACAATTTCCTTCCTTCTGCTGTCGGCTGCCTGGGCCCCCTGTTAAACTGATGAGACCTGGGCCCCGTTCAGGAGGGCTGGCTGTACCCCCTGGATCGAATGCATCGGACTCTTGGGGCTCATTCACACCAGCCTGCCGTAGGTCAATGGAAATGGTATGAATGGAGCCTTCTGATGACCAAGCTGGAACGGCCAGGGATGACCAGGTGCTCCCCATTATTGGCAAATACATAGTGATGGCAATATCTTCTGACATGTAATGAATCGTACCTCCCAACTTTCTGAGATGAGCACAGAGGAAGTAGGTGAGGGGCTCACCCCTTCCATGTATGTCCCTAACTACTGTATACAGATCAATAAGAATTGATGTAGAATAACCGATCGGTTAAACAAAGGGCTCAGCCAGGGTTTGTTCACACGCATTGCTCTCTAAGGGCCCAAAGGGAATTTTTTGCACCACTGCTTTTCCATTATACTGGTTTTCTAACCAGCATTTAGCAATCCTTTTAGAGGTTGGGTGACGGGTTTACTGCTATTGAACTATTTTTTTGTAAATTATTTTATTTTATTTTTACATTTTTTTTTTTTTTCCCCAAAGTTTTGTTTTTCAGACAAAAAAAGATTGCGGTTTGGTTTAAAATAAAATAAAAATATCGTGCCTTCCAATGAGGGACACTTGGTAACTATGGCGTTTGACTATTTGCTGCATAGTAATGAGCCTGGGAATTTTGACGCATTCCAGTGAGGGCTGTAGGATGTGTCACTAGTCAGGTGTCATGGGCTGTAAATTGTGACTGTCTGCAAGGGGTCTGAATCCGCTTGAGTCAGTATAACATAAATGATTCTCTCTATTCCCTCATTATCCAGGAAACAATGTGCGAGAGACCCAGGCTGACTCTTCCCAGGGAGAATGGAATGATTCACAGTCTGTGTCATAAATCTAATAAAGGGACTGTGCCCTCAGCAAATGTATCACTGGCTCAACGCTGCTTATTGACAGCAAACTTTTTATTCTATTCATTGTTGTGAATTTCATCGGAACTGATATCCTCTTCTGGTGTACCATAGCCATTCAGTTCACGATCCTTCCCTGGTGTATTACCTCCATCCATTTCACCATCTACTCCTGGTGTACCACCTCCATCTATTTCACCATCTACTCCTGGTTTACCACCTCCATCCAGTTCCCCATCTACTCCTGGTGTACCACCTCCATCCATTTCACCATCTACTCCTGGTGTACCACCTCCATCCAGTTTACCATCTACTCCTGGTATACCACCTCCATCCAGTTCACCATCTACTCCTGATGTACCACCTCCATCCAGTTCACCATCTACTCCTGGTGTACCACCTCCATCCATTTCACCATCTACTCTTAGTGTACCACCTCCATCCATTTCACCATCTACTCCTGGTGTACCACCTCCATCCATTTTACCATCTACTCCTGGTTTACCACCTCCATCCATTTCACCATCTACTCCTGGTTTACCACCTCCATCCATTTCACCATCTACTCCTGGTTTACCACCTCCATCCATTTCACCATCCCCCATCTACCCTGGTTACCACTCCATCTACTCCTGGTTTACCACCTCCATCCATTTCACCATCTACTCCTGGTGTACCACCTCCATCCATTTCACCATCTACTCCTGGTGTACCACCTCCATCCAGTTCACCATCTACTCCTGGTGTACCATATCCATTTATTTAACCCTCCTCTCCTGGTGTACCATCCCCATCCATTTGACCATCCCTATCCTGGTGTACCATATTCATCCATTCCAACCTCCTCTCTTGGTGTACCATCTCCATCCAAGCATATATTTTATTTAAAAAAAGGGAACTGTGTATGATAGACGGTGCTTTATAAATCCAAATATCATTCAGCTTTGAAGCTTTAATTTTCAGGGCTAGATTAATCAAGGTTTAAAGTGACAGAGGAAAGTTAATTAAGGGTTCATTTAGGTTTTTTTTTATTATCTCCAAAATCTTTGCAGGAGACAGCTCTCCTAAGAATTTATGATAAGAGTATCACAAAACGATAATGCAGTATTTCCGGTCTTTTCGCGTTCTTTTCTCTGAATGGTCCAGCGACCACATAGACTTCTATTGCGGTTAAAAAAAATTGAAGGTGCTGAAAGCAGAATGGACAGAGACTGGAAGCATTGAGCTAATGAATGGGGAGTACATGCAGATAATGTACAAGCGATCCGTGCAATAAACTCTTTACTGAAATGAAAGCAGCACATTAGTAAATCCCGTGCAGTAATTGCATTAGATCCTGCCTTCTACTATAGTGAACTGGCTCTTTTATCTCCCTCTCTCCCATAGATGGTTATCTGTATATGACCATATATCTATCCTCTATATACAGTGTTGGCTGTTGGTATATACAGATAGGACAGTGGCAGTTATATTGTGTATTTTGGGATTTATGGTCACAGTGTCGGTTGTATTGTGTATTCGGGTCTATGGTCACAGTGTCGGTTGTTTTGTGTATTCGGTTGGTTTTTTTTTGTGTATTCGGGTCTATGGTCACAGTGTCGGTTGTATTGTGTATTCGGGTCTATGGTCACAGTGTCGGTTGTTTTGTGTATTCGGGTCTATGGCCACAGTGTCGGTTGTATTGTGTATTCGGGTCTATGGTCACAGTGTCGGTTGTATTGTGTATTCGGGTCTATGGCCACAGTGTCGGTTGTATTGTGTATTTGGGTCTATGGTCACAGTGTCGGTTGTTTTGTGTATTCGGATTTATGGTCAGTGTACAGTTGGAAGTGCTGTGCACATCCTTTTGTCGTATTCCATTTTGAGATGGTTTCCTCAGCCACACACACACACACACACACACACAATATATGTATATATATATATTATATATATATATATATATAATCTTTTTTTTTTTTTTTTTTTGCGGGTGGGGGAGGAACCTAAGAAGGCATAATATAAACAGATTAAATCTGAACTTTTAACTATTAAAATCTCAGGAATTATTACAATCCACAGTGGGATGGGCGCTGTACAGAGGTGCTACATGCAGTGTCCTCTGAGGGGTAGAACAAAGCCGCCTATTGGCAGATCCAACCTGCATAACTCACGGGCACTAAAACCATAGAGGTGGGCATGCTTTAGTAGAATTTTGTTCTAATAACTTTCATTCGATTCTCTAATCAATAGTGGGGTCAAATCAACATTACATTTTTGACTGCAGTGAGATGAACATTCAAGGAACCAGGATGAAAACATTTTCACGAACAAATTTCTAACTGCGAATTAGGTTTTAATTTGGGAAAACCCATTCATTCCAGAATTGAATGTTGGGAGCAAACTGACTTTTCAAGTACTTTCGAACATCATTTTTCCATTGAACACAATGAGAATTTTCATAGATTTTTGCACGAATGTTCATAAGATTCCTATCGGTATCTGGACAGCTTTAAGCCTCGTACACAGGATCAGATTTTCGGACGCCCGTTCGTCCGTTTTTTTTGTTGCATGCTAGTCTCATGTCGAAAATGAAGAGGTTACTCACCATACGAAAACTCTCGTATGACAGAATACAACTTCAGAAGTGACGTAATGTGTTGAATAGTTTTTGTATGTGTTCTTTCGTTTCTGAGCATGTGTAGTTTTTGCTCTTACGATTTTTTTTTTTTTTTTTTTTTTTGTATGAAAACCATAATAATTAAATCATGCCGCCTTAGCCTCCAACATTTCCAGAATATGCCACTTTTTTACTGACACCTCCCAAGCTTCTAATTAACTCCCTGGTTGTCTCACGCCTCGACTACTACAACTCCCTCCTCATTGGATTACCTTTTACATAGACTATCCCCCCTTCCGTCTATAATGAATGCCGCTGCAAGACTCATCCATCTTACCAACCATTCAGTGTCCTCCACCCCTCTCTGCCAATCCCTCCGCTGGCTTCCCCTCGCCCAACCAATAAAATTCAAAGTACTAACAATAATTTACAAAGCCATCCATAACTCTGCTCTCCCCCAAGCTACATCACTAACCTAGTCCCAAAATACCAATCAAGCCATTCTCTGTGGTCCTCCCAAGTCCTCCTGCTCCCTTGTCACCTCCTCCCATGTTCGCCTCAAGGATTTCTCCTCCATATCTTCTCCCATCCTGTGGAACTCCCTACCCCAATCTGTCTGACTGTCCCCTAATCTTTCCACCTTTTAGACGATCCCTGAAAACCCTTAGCTTTAAAGAAGCTTATCCTGCTTCTAACTAATACACTGTTTTACTTCATCCATCAGCTCATTTCCCCCCCCCCCCACAGCTATTACCTTTTGTATCAATTGACTCTCCCTTTTTAGATTGAGAAAGGGAGAGTCACCGCTCCAGGAGGGTCAACCATTAACAAACTCTTCACCAGTATAGGAAGCCACAGGTGCTGGCAAATGCAAATAAATAGGAAGTGGTTCTGGACAGCTGCACTCCGAAAAAAGGCCTTTTATTAAAAAAAAAACACGAAATCCCAAAAAAACATGTCACAGCAGAACAGGAAAACTGACGCGTTTAACACTACAGTGCTTAATCATAGCTATGATTAAGCACTGTAGTGTGAAATGCTGTGACATGTATTTTTGGATTTCATGTTTTTTTTTTTTTTTTTTTTAATAAAATGCATTTTTTTCGGAGTGCAGCTGTCCAGCACTATTTCCTATTTTTTTCCCTTTTTAGATTGTTCGTTCTAATGAGCAGGGCCCTCTGATTCCTCTTGTACCAAATTGTAATGTAACTGTAATGTCTGCCTTTATTTTGTTAAGCTCTGCGCAAACTTTTGGCGCTATATAAATCCTGCATAGTAGTGATAATAATTAAACAAAAATCGGACATTGCGTTCACGTGCGCCAACAATTTTAAAGTCTGCACATCCAGCTTTTGTCGTACGAAAAACGGAATCGGCTGTCGAAAGCACCATACTAACGATCCGAAAATCGGCAGATCGTTCGGACGAAATTTTACTTCCGATTTTCATATTGTGTGTACTGGCCTTTAGCCTTCCTTGGCAGCACAGGAGTCCTGTAATTTATAAGGACACTGCATGGTGTTTTTATCTCCTGCTATAGAGATCTTAAATTGTCAGCTCCCTGGGCAGGCAGAGATTAAGGTGCATGGTCCTGTGCACTTCATAAAGCTCTGTAGAAAGAGCTGTATAGCTGGTAAAAAAAATTTTTTTTTTAAAAGTGATAAAACTCAGTGCTGAAAGCACCTGTCTACGGTTGACCCAGTTCTCCAATCTACCACCTCCCATACTGCTGAGTAGCTGAAATTTCACAGCCTGTTACACTAACTGGACCTGATGGAGCTTTCTATCACAGGTGTCCTGACAAAGTGCTGGCATCATCATGAAACAAGTCGGGCAGCACTGACAACACTGTGTGTATCTGTTCTACTTTTTACAATAAAAACTGAAGTTTTCCGTGTAAGTGACTGTAGAAGAAGTTTTATGGGTCATATAGGTGTTCCTAACCTTTAGTTTTTGGCTAAAGTAGGAGAAATCTATCTACAGTGGTATTTCTCAACCTTTTTTTAAATTGCGACACCCTTTAAAAGTATGAAAATTCTTGAGGCACCCCAGGCACACCACATGTAAGAAATGTAATGCTCCTTCTCAATGGGGAACCTGAGCCTGGGACAATGCACAAAACCACCTTGATGAAATTTAAATTCACATCATAGGTGCCCCCCATCACGTCAGAGGTGCCCCATCACAGCATAGCTCCTCCTTTACGTCAGAGGTGCGCCCCTCCCATCACGTCTGAGGTGTAAATGTTCCTTCTCAATGGGGAACCTGAGTCTGGGACAATGCACACAACCACCTTGATGAAATTTAAATTCACATCATAAGTGCCCCCCAGAGGTGCCCCATCACAGCATAGCTCCTCCTTTACGTCAGAGGTGCACCCCTCCCATCATGTCAGAGGTCCCCCTTGTAGTCAGAGGAACTCCCATCACATCATAGGTGTTTCCCCATCACATCAAAGGTGCCCCCCAAAACATCAGAGCTCCCATTTTGCGGCAGAGATCCTCCCATCATGTCAGAGGTCTTCTCATCACATCAGAGGTGCCCCCATCACATTAGAGCTCCCCTTTTACATCAGAGGTCTCCCCATCACGTTGGATGTACCCCCATCACATTAAAGCTCCCCCTTTACATCAGAAGTCCTCCCATCACATCAATGGTCTCCCCATCACATCAGAGGTGCCACTCCCATCAAGTGAAAGGTCCCCTCATCACATCAGAGCACTTCCTTTTTAGTCAGAGATCCTCCCATCACATCAGAGGTGCCCCCCCCCCCCCCCAGTCACATCAGAGCTCCTACTTTGTCAGAGATCCTCCAATCATGTCATAGGTCCCCCCATACATGAGAGCCCCTCATCAGAGTCGCCCCTATACATCAGTCACTTGCGTCATGTCAGAGGTCGCACCTTCTTTCCCCTTCATAAGAGTCCCTACATCACCGCAGAGTTCCTCCATAACCATAAGTCTCCCCTATACATGAGAGCCCCCTATCACAAAGTACCCACATGACCCTCTCCTCACCCCTTTCCCCCATCAGAGTCCTCTTCCCTGGGTGGGAAACGCTTATCTAACGTCTATGAGGCACCTACAGACACCCCCAGCTAAGTCTTAAGTGGTGGGACTAGTGATCGGACAGGCTATTTATAATGAGCTGGGCTCAGAGTAGAGTGCTCATCTTGCCCTGCCATGTTGGCTTAAACACAAACCGCTGTTCAGTGCGTGTGGGAATGGCCAGAGACGCGATTGGGTTGGTAACGCCATTTATCGTGCGGTCTTTCCACTGCAGGCTGGATAATTCCTATATGAATTCATACAGAGCTTGAAATCTGCTATTGTTAATCGGAAAAGAGTTTATACATAATAAAAAAAGTGTGTATGTATATGTGAAATTTATATTAGGGCTGTGAAAATTAAAGGTTAATTCTACGATTAATTGTAAATTTTTTTGATCGATCAAAATTTTTTGATCGATCAAAATTTTTTTGATTGGTACTCTCCTCTCTGCTGGCTTCCAGGTCTTCAGGGAGTTCCCTCGGAGATCTGGTGACGTCACGAACATCGGTGTCACCGGACTCCTCCCCCTTCCCCAAGTGCCTCCGTCTGCTAATGAAGGGAAGGGGGGAGGAGTCCGGTGACGTTGAAGTTCTGATTGAACATAACGCGTACAGGGGAGGAGCTAAGCATGACGTCACCCGCTGCTGATCTACGGAACTAACACGATTGTCGGCTTTACATGCTGTGTTTTTTATCATCTTTATGTGAGTAGTTTGTGTTTGAACACAAAAATTGAATCTTATACTTAAGCGGTGAGCACTTAGATCTTTTCTTTCTACTCATGACCTGCGTTCTTGCCGAGATCTAAGGAGACGTGAGAGAAGTTTATGGTCCGTGTTAACCCTCTTGATACCCGCTTGCATGACCACCTGTTTGCACAGGGGTCCATGCCATAAGGTGAGAGTGATTAGTTAGACCGGGGTGGAGGGATTGTCACGCTACTGTGGAAAAAAAATGACTTACGTCAGTGCTACAGTTTGAAATTAAAACATATTTGTATGAACTGTGAAGTTAAGTCATGGATTGTGGAAACTAACTAGTGTCGGGTGATTGTATATAGTGTATACCACATTTACCACTGACTAATGCAGAGTTGCAATGCAAGGAGATCAGCTAAAAGTAGTTGGATCTGTATGTGCGTTTTATAATTAATCGAAATTAGTCGAAAAAAAAAATAGATTAATCGAACACGAAAATAAATTAAAATAATAATAATATAATTTAATCAGTAACTGTGTGTGTGTATATGTATATGTGTATGTGTATATATATATATAATAGTGTGTGTGTGTGTGTGGTGTGTGTGTGTGTAATATGTATGTATATATAATATATATAATATATGTATATATATATATAATATATATATTATGTGTGTGTATACATACATATATATATGTATATACACACACACACACACTATATTTATATTGCAATGATCCATTTGCTAGTTATTTTGAGAATACCATTGGTATGGGAATCGCCAGCTACACTCTTGGGTTTCAGCGCCATTTATTATGCGCATGGCCTTTCCACCACAGGCTGGATAATTCATATATGAATTTATACAGAGCTTGCAATCTTCTATTGTTGATCTAAAACTGGAAAGAAGTGCATACCCAATATCCATTTCCTTCCCTGTAGGATCACCCTCACACCCCTCCCTGCCATATCAGTGTACCTGCCTGCAGCCCCCCCCCAGCAGGTACCCCTAACCCCCACCGCATGGAAGATCGGACAATTTACTATGGTCCCTGAGCCCCCAGCACCATTTCTGCTTGATTAATCCCTCCATCGTCCCCGCAGCACCCTCCCAGCCTATTAATAGGCAGTGTAATAATTGCATCCTTCAGTATTCTACCATATGTGTCATATGAGGGGCGACGGATACAAAAGAATGTCATGTCAGGCTGTGTGCTTGGGAGGATCACAAGTGATGTAACCAGTTTCCTTCCTGCTGTACACCTAGGGGGGGCTGGTACTACTTCTATTGTGTGCCCCTGAATGGGGGGGATGGGCTGCGGAGGCTGAATAAGGACACCAGTGTGGTGCAAAAAAATGTGTAAATTGGCATTTTTTTTTTTTCGTCCGTTTTTTAATATGAGTATAGCTGGTTGCACATTAATAATTCTAAAAAAAAATAAAGTATCTTTATCTAACATGCTAAAAGGGGTGTTTTCGATGTCTGACACACGTTTTTTCCACCGCTGCATCCGAAAGGGGTATACGCATACTTTATATATTCTTTATAAGCCCCATGACTGATGTTCTCAGTGGCGGAGCGGTGCCTAGGTGCATTAATCTAATTAGCTGTAATAATCCTGTAGAGTGCGGACACCGAGAAGAGTCCTCCGGGGAGTTTTGTTTATGGAGATAGGAAAGTGGAAGAAGCCACAGGCAGGAGTGACAGTTACTTGCGGTGGAATTATTTTCTGGCGCAGGTAATGAATGGGGCGTGTGCGGGGCTGTCAGGATGGATGGGGGAAGCATAGTTTGCAGAACTTGTTGTCAAGCATTTAAAGAGACGCTGCTGTCAAACATGAATATTTTACCATTTTTAAGCTGAATTCCAGGCACAAAGGCTTTCAATGTAAATTAATTTCTCAATTGCCATAAAGGATATAAATCCACTTTGTGAGCATCAATTACCTTTTGCAAACTCAGATTTTAAGCTTTTTAAAAGTAGTAGTGACATCATCACTGTGCTGTATATAGGCTGTGCAGAGAGCAAAGCTGTGGGAGGGACCCAGAAGGCTCCACCCACTACAGGCTTCCTGCAGAAAACGACAGGAGGGGGCGGAGACGAGACCAGTCGTTCTGCACAAGTAGAGTGCGCAGCAGTGATCGGTCTTTATTAAAGCCAAAGGGTTTGTACTGGACTATGTGGTCTTCTGGGAAATCTGGCCATGGAAGAAAAATCTGAAACCGCAATAACTACCTAGACCTTTAATCGAAAATAATGAGCAGTTCAGCTTTGTTCTTTATTGCCTTTTATGTATACCAATACTGCTGTGTATGTTACCTTAGCAATTTATTGTTGTTACTATATTTTGTATTTCTTGTTTATTTTGGAAAGAAAAAAATTTATAAAAACGATTGAGCAACAGTCACATGTAGTATGAGGAAGGGTAAGAACTTAGGACAATGTTTTTTGTTAGGAGTGCAACAGCATGTACTATGCAATCCAAACTATAGATGGCACTGACTAGCGTTTTTGTGCATTTTTTTTTTTTTTTAATATACTCGAGTATAAGCTGACCTGAATAATAAGCCGAGGCACCTAATTTTACCCCAAAAAACTGGGAAAATGTATTGACTCGAGTATAAGCCTAGGGTGAGAAATGCGCAGCTACTGTAAGTGGTCAACAATGCTCATTTTCATGCCTCACTGT
Organism: Lithobates sylvaticus; assembly: GCA_028564925.1. NCBI lineage: Eukaryota > Metazoa > Chordata > Amphibia > Anura > Ranidae > Lithobates > Lithobates sylvaticus. Next base: position 31,651,415 of record CM053031.1, read on the forward strand.
GCCCTTTTGAACCATAAGTCCCCCGAACTTCAAACTCGGTACTTAAGGGTTCCTAGATGTCCCCTAGCTGCAGCCAAAATTTGGGGTCTCTGTACCCAAAGGGTCCTGAAATGACATTGCTGCAGATGGACACAGTTGACCGACTTTGGGGCTCCGTATGTCGGGGGCCACTTGGTGCTAGAAACCCCAAATTTGGTGTGCCAACCCAGAGGAACTATCACTACAAAATATCCAAAGGGGTTCCTAGCACCAAGTGGCCCCAAATTCGGGTCGGAAAATGTCATTCTCTTCTGCAGAAAAGTGCTTGACTCCAGTATAAGCCGAGGGGGGCATTTTCAGCACAAAAAATGTGCTGAAAAACTCGGCTTATACTCGAGTATATACGGTATGCTTTTATTTGAGGTGTGTCTAAAGAGTTTGGTGACTAGTCCGATTTATCTCAATGGCACATGGCTATCCAGAGACCCGTCAAGAAGTGCCACCTAGCGTGGAGTACACGTAACCATCGGTGTAAACCTTGGGCAGTTGAGCGTAGTCGGAGAGGTAGGGTCACAGTGCAATGGAGCAACGAGTGAACATCAAGATCTGCTACAAATTGGGGAAACCGGTGATGGAGACGCATGAAAGGTTGGCGAAAGTGTACGGGACAGAGGCCGTGAGCAGAAAATGTTTTAACTGGTTCAAACGCTTTTCAGGACGGGAAGGAAACCACTGAGGATGAGCCACGTTCGGGTCGGCCGTCAACAACCAAAACCCCAGACACGATCAAACGAGTGCGACAAATGCTGGCACCAGATCAGCGACTGACTCTACAATTGATGGCGGAGGAATTGGGCATTAGCAAGGATGTGGTGCACACCATCGTCTGCGAAGATTTGGGCAAGAGGAAGATCTGTTCCCGGTCTGTGCCGCACAAGCTGACAGATGAACGGAAAGCAAAACGGATAGAAACCTCTGAAGATATCATTACCATGTGTGACCAGAAACCATCCTTTCTGAGAACCATCGTCGCAGGGGGTGAGGCCTGGTTCTACCAGTTTCATCCGGAATCCAAGCAGCAATCGATGGAATGGCGTTCACCATCTTCCCTGTGACCCAAAAAGAGTCACCTGCAAAAGTCCAAGGTCAAGACAATGTTGATCACCTTCTTCGACGACGATGGCATCATCCATAAGGATGTGGCGGCAATCCAAGAATGTGTGACAGCGGTTCTGCGATCGATTCCTAAAGAGGCCTTTGTTGACAGTCTCTAGAAGCTTTATGAACGTTGCCAAAAGTGTGTAGGGTGAAGGATGGCGAATTATTTTTAAGGCCAATAAGAGCCGGTTCACACCAGGGCGACTCAGGATCCGACTTCAGGTCGCCCCGAGACGCCCCAAGTCGTCCCAAGTCGCTCTGTAATGTTAATCTATGGAGCTGTCTTAATGCACACTACTGAAGTCGCTCCGACTTCAAAAAAGGTTCCTGTACTACTTCAATCCGACTTCTAGGTGACTTGTACCCATTGATTGCAATGGAAGTCGCCTCCAAGTCGGATCTCCATCTATTTTGAAGCGACTTTACAGGAAAATAAATTTGTTTACTCAGGCAAACCCACCCTCCCAGAGAGCTGATTATTCTGTGATTGGCCACAGCCAAAGTCGCCTGGCCTGGGGGCGACTTGAAGTTCTGTTGTAAATAACTCAGTCACGTTGAAGTTGCTTCCAAGTTGCCTTGCTAAGTCGCGCTGTAAGTCGTGTTGCCCCAGTGTGAACCGGTGTTGTATCATTATCCGTCCCCCATCACGAAGTGTCCGAGTTGTCCTACGCATGCGCAGTACACAGGACACCCTGATTCCGAAAATTGCCGAGGATGAACGGCGCCTGCGCCGTGAGTCCACTTTCAAGCCCCCCCATCCAAGTGGACAAAGAGTTAGAATATAAAAGAGCCGAGCACAGCGAGGCCGTGCCCGAAGTGTGGCGAGCGAAGCGAGCCCGCGAGGGGCCCTTTAAGTTTGACTAACCCTATGTCCGCTTGGATGGTGGGGGCTTCACCTCGACTCACGGCGCAGGCGCCGTTCATCTTCCGACAATTTCCGAAAATCTTCTTGATCCGTACTGCGCATGCGCAGTACACTTCGGACACTTGGTGATAGAACACCGGCACTAAAGGTAATTTTGTTTGTACCTTCTGTTTGTTTGTTTGTTTTCTGATACTATTCATTCACCAAACAATTTAGACACCCCTCCGTATTCTGCATAGGAAGGAAGTTTTTTTTTTTTTTCTTTCTCTGCTCTCTCTGTAATGTTGTTCTCATACACGTGTGCTGTTCTATGAAAGTTAAGCTGAATTCTACATTTTTTAAGATCTCAGTGCCTAAAAAATGTACCAACAGTTTTTACTGCTGCCTTGGGCCTTCCTGTCCTAGTGGCATTCACTCCCCCCCCCCCCCCCCCCCCCATTTTTGACAGGTGTCGCAAGAACAGGAAGTAAGGGAAAATGTCCACTTTGGGGTCACAGGCAGGAATGAAAACCTGGCGGATATTTTAAACCCTTTCCCACTCTATACCAAACGGAATTAGCTGGCTGGCTTTTTCCTTATTAAATATGGATTTAGCTAAAATTGGCTCCTTCAGAAGGGATATTTTGGTTCCCAGTGGGAACATGTCGGAGGAACCGTGCCGTACCAGACATATGACACTTTCAATTATTTAAGCGTAGCATCTGCAGTTTTGGACCAAATTGCCTCTCGTTCAGGAATTGGTAGATAAGGTGTTTATTTTTTTTTCCTTCTCCCTTCACTGCTTATTCTGCACAGATTCTGTTCATTCCTGTGACCGACTGCCAATCACGCTGTCAGCTCATCCCCACAGGTGACAATCATCCCGACAGCGCCGGAGAGGAAATGCTGGCTGCATGTGGGGAGCCCATTGTCAGGGAGGGGGTGGGTCTGGCGGTGACAACGCACTGCAGTAACACTTTTATATGAATGGGCATATGGCCTCCAGGACGCGTCCCCTGCCCCTGTGTCTGGGGTGTCTCTTGTTGTATGGCGGGGGGGGGGGGGTGATGGCAGGTTGTATGTCCCCCAGGACAATAAAATAAAATATTTCCCTGATTATTGAAGCTCTCTGGGATTTCTCTGACCACATGCTAAGAATTTCCCAGATGATGTGTCATTTAGGGGAATAGATTTTTTTAGAGGACAGCTTGAGGCAGCGGCAAAATCGAGAACTGCTGGTGCTGGCCAGGAAATGCCACATCTGTTCAACTTGCTTTTAATCCTTTGTTTTTATCGTGGTCCATGCTGGCAGATTTGGCAGGTTTTTCCTAGTGCTGCTCTGTGGGATTGCCTGCTTGTTATACGCTATATTACCAAAAGTATTGGGACTCCTGCCTTTTACACGCAAATGAACTTTAATGGCATCCAAGTCTTAGTCCGTAGGCTTCAATATTGAGTTGGCCCACCCTTTGCAGCTATAACAGCTTCAACTCTTCTGGGAAGGCCGTCCACAAGGTTTAGGAGTGTCTATGGGAATGTTTGACCATTCTTCCAGAAGCACATTTGTGAGGTCAGGTACTGATGTTGGACGAGAAGGCCTGGCTCGCAGTCTTTGCTCTAGCCTGCCTCCGCTCTAGCCAGCCTCCGCTCTAGCCAGTTTCCGCTCTAGCCATCTAGCCTGCCTCCGCTCTAGCCTGCCTCCGCTCTAGCCTGCCTCCGCTCTAGCCTGCCTCCGCTCTAGCCTGCCTCCGCTCTAGCCTGCCTCCGCTCTAGCCTGCCTCCGCTCTAGCCAGCCTCCGTTCTAGCCATCTAGCCTGCCTCCGCTCTAGCCTGCCTCCGCTCTAGCCTGCCTCCGCTCTAGCCTGCCTCCGCTCTAGCCTGCCTCCGCTCTAGCCTGCCTCCGCTCTAGCCTGCCTCCGCTCTAGCCTGCCTCCGCTCCGCGTAAATTCATCTTTTTATATTGTACAAAATAATTTGGTTATGTATTGTTTTTTTTTTTTTTTTTCATTACAATTAAAGTGTTTTTTTTCCCAAAAAGTAGCGTTTAAAAAAACATTCTGGTCTCAGGGAACCCCTGCTAAAAATCACTATATCTACAACTCATGGTACATTAGTGTGATGGTCAGTGAGAAGAATGCTCCTCACACTTGTGGTCATTGGAAGAATTGCCCCCTTACAGATGGCTAAGAAGATTTAGGCCCCATGCATATGAGACACAGATGCAAACTCTGCTGAACGCATGCTTTAAAAAGCAGAAACCTGCGTTTAAAAACGCGCGTTTTACCGCATTTGCGTCTAAGTGTTTGTAAAGATTACATCATATAGACCCTCCCCAAGCTCAGAAAGCATGTATTATTAACTATTTCTGCCATTTTGATCAGAGTGAGCAGCAGCAGCAGAAAGAGCAGTACACTTGCATTTGCCTCTTTCTGTGTTTTTTTTTTTGGAAATGGATCCCATATTGAATATATGTCAGGAAATGCTCCTGATGTTGCTCTTGATGAGGCAGCAACGTCGTCGCAAATTGCGTGAGAGGTCCAGAGTCAGAGCTCGTCGATATTGGACCCATGCGTTGATGGCACAGCGAATGTCTGTTGGATATTTCACAAACATGGTGGGGGGTTGGGGCTGACTAGACATTGGTATGCAGGTTTTTCTTTGTGAAAAAAAGACATTGCTATGCTTTGGTCAGACTAGGTGGAGTCACTGATTCGATTAGAAATTGGATGAAGGGTTGGGGCAAAGAAGTGGAGGCATTCCTCATTGTCTAAGCTACCTACAAAAATAGAGTTTTTTTTATGGCATTGCATCAGTGAGTATATATGAACTATCTAAAGTAATTACGACATTTTAAACCAATTTTTTTTTGTATTTTTTTATGGTTTACCATTGTATTTCTGAGTATTCTGGTCCAAAAAAATGGGTTCCTTTTTTAAAAACGCTTATAAACGCGGGTGACGCATTTAGCTGCGTTTTGCGTCTGAAATGTGGAAAAGCAAAGCCTCTAAACCCATTTTTTTTTGCTTCTGAAAAAACGAGGTTAAACACAACTGCATAAAAACGGGAAAAAACGAGACTGTTTACATGGACACATAGGATAACATTGCATGCTTTCAGGGGCAGTTGAAAAAAGTGTCCAACTGCCTCTGAACGCGCGTTTAACAGCGTCTCGTGTGCATGGGGCCTAATGGTGCCAGTGGGAATTTATCTGAGGCAGAAATTGCTAATTTCTCAAGGAATCCCCAGCAACCTCTGGAGGAACCCTAGTGTTCCATGGAACCCTGGTTGGGAAACACTGCTCTAGAAACTGGAAATCTCTGTAGTAGACACTGCTACTCCAGTGGTTTCCGGGTCTTGTGCCAAGCGGGTACCCTGCTGCACTGTGAACACAGGAGGTCGGCACCATTCAGAGAATGATTTTATTATTTCCAGGGTGCGTTCTCTTTAGATTGTCATGTATTGTTGACAAATGCAGACAGGTCTATGAAGGGGTTCACCATAGAGAAATGGTAGTTGTACTTTATCACAATTTCTCTAGACATGTTCTGATGAATTAATACCTTAATATCTTCTTCTTTCTTTTTTTTATCCAGGGCAGTCATGTATGGCTTGTTGTAAATGGAAGTTTGGTGCCGGCCACTGTCACTTCCAGTACTGATGGCGATGTGCAGTTTACCAGCGACTATGGGCAGGTAAGATTAAAGTGAATAAAAAGGAGGAAGAAGCAGATGTCTAAATGTTGTAATACACAGCACATTTTTATTATCTAATGCTTTGCTTACTCTCCTTCTTTTTTTTTTTTTTTTTTTGTATTTTTAACATCTCTATTACTAACAAATGCATTCATCAGCCCTCAAATTTTCCACTTGCCTACTCGCATTTTGCGAGTGGAAAATGAGGGCTTGCGAGCTGGGCTGCCTGCCTGGTAGAGGGGGAGGGGAGAGCACCATCGGCGGGTTGATCGGGAGCCGTTCTCCCAGTGATCACCCCGGGGAGGAAGAGGAGAGCCGGCGGGGTAGCGCGCTGTTACCGGCGCTTACATTATACTTGTCTCCGCTCTGCTCGACACAGCCCCGCCTCCTCCTGACCCTTGCCAGTGATAGAACGCCGGTCCAATGCTGCGATGCGTTCTGTCTATCACTGGCACGGGTCAGGAGGAGGCGGGGCTGTGTCGAGCAGAGCGGAGACAAGTATAATGTAAGCGCCGGTAACAGCGTGCTATCCCGATTCCCGCGGCTCTCCTCTTCCTCCAGCCGTGCATTCCCCTGCCCAGGCAAGGCTGAAATGGGCACAGTGAGACTACAATGGTCACAGTATGGCTGCAAAGGGGCTCAGTGTGGCTGCAAAGGGGCTCGGTATGGCTGCAATGGTGGGCTCGGTATGGCTGCAATGGTGGGCTCAGTATGGCTGCAATGGTGGGCTCAGTATGGCTGCAATGGTGGGCACAGTGTGGCTGCAATGGTGGGCACAGGTGAGGCTGCACTGATAAAGTTGTTTTTAATATTTATAATATTTTTGCATAAAACATTTTAAGTGTAATTTCATGAGGGCGTGTCTAGGGGCGGAATTAGGGGCGGGGCAGGGTAGGGATTGAGTGGGGCACTGGTGGCGAGTAACCTTTGAGGCCTGGCTAGTAGCTCAGGACTTGAAATTTTGAGCCCTGCATTTATCATATATGGTTGTGGTCATCTTGTGTCCATATAAACCATCATGCTTGATATCCCAGTGGAGGTTGGTTGAGCTTTTTGGGCTTTTCTTCTCATGGAAGGGATAATAACTTCACATTCCTGCTCCTGTTAGGTTCTAAGCACTTTTTTATGAAATTCTGTAGGCTACCTGTTCATGTAATGCAAGAGATAGAAGGCGGTTGGTTATTCCCCTTTTAGTGAACTGCTTGCATGGATCATCAGATCCCAATTGTCCCTCACTTGGAGAGACAGTCCCTCTTTTAAAACCAGGTCCATCTGACCTGTATGAAAATTTACCATTGGACTGCCAAAAATATTATACTACAAAAGTAGGTGGGGAAAAAAATCACTTGTGGGTTTAACTAATAATTTTTAATACATTATCCATTTGTGGTCCATATAACTGGGGACATGACAGGGGTCTGCCTACATACTTTGTACTAAAAGATGCCCCTCTTTCTTATCTCAGAAGGTTGGAAGGCATGGACCAGGCCTTGTAATTGGGCTGATCGTATACAGTACATAAAGATTAGGCTGCCAGAACTGAAGCTTGTCCATGAGATTGAGTCATGCTGCTCCACCCCAAAGGAAGGAGTGATCCCCAAGCTATTTCCACAAAGTTGGGAGCATGAAATTGTCCAAAATTTCTTGATATGCTGACAACTTAAGAACTCCCTTCACTGGAACTAAGGGGCCAAGCCCAACCGCTGAAAAACAACCCCACACCATAATCCCCCCTCCACCAAATGATTTGGACCCGTGCACAAAGCAAGGTCCATAAAGACATGGGGTGGAGGAACTTGACTGGCCTGCACAGAGTCCTGACCTCAACCAGATGGAACACCTTTGGGATGAATTAGAGCGGAGACTGTGAGCCAGGACTGCTCATCCAACATGAGTACCTGACCTCACAAATGCGCTTCAGAAAGAAAGGTCAAACATTCCCATAGACAGCACTCCTAAACCTTGTGGACAGGCGTCTTAGAAAATTTGAACCTGTTATAGCTGCAAATGGTGGGCCAACTCAATATTGAACACTACAGACTAAGATTGGGATTCCATTAAAGTTCATGGGCGTGTTAAGACAGGCGTCCTAATACTTTTAAAAATTATAGTTTATGTGTATATGTACTGTATAGCAAATGTTGTTGTGCCATAAAGAATTCACAAGTTCATAGAGGAACAATAACCAAAACAACAACAAAACAAAATGACTTTACTGGTTCCGGGGATAAGACACATTTAAAACTTCAGTAATTTTATAACTTTTTAAAAACCGAAACCATAATAGAAGTACAGGGGATAATATCCCTATAAATTTTACATCTTCATTGCTCAAAAGCGTATAAATCACTGTATAGAACTTCAATGGTTGCAAATCGATGAGGTCAACATTTTGCACAGATGCTTCTTTAGGACCTTTTTAAGAAGAGCAACTTAAAAAGAGCAACTAAACTAACGCGATTTATATTAGATATATACATAAACAGCTGTTGCTGGCTGGCTGCGGAATTTTTTGACTAATGTTACATAGAGGAACATTAAAATATGCCAATAAGAAATATGTAAAAGCCCCTTTTACAATTGGTACTAAAAAATATAATTGTAATAAGTAACCTCCAAACCATAATAAATGTCAATCGAATCTTGTCCAGGAGCTGGCATTTAGGTTTGTCCCATACATTTGTTAGAAGGTATGAGATAAGACCAGGGGCGGACTGACCATTCGGCCACTCGGGCACTGCCCGAGGGCCCCATCAGGGTTGCCAGCCTCAGTAAAACCAGGGACAGTATGTAAAAATCTGTGTTTGTTTTTTTTTTTTACATCTGTCTCTGAAATGTCCCTTACCGACATCCTTTTGGTCTAAAAATCCAGAGATTATAGCTGCCCCACCTCTCCAGTACCTTCTCAGCCAATAGAAACATGTCTGTGTATACTGTGTGATTGTATACTGTGCGTGTGTGTATACTGTGTGGCCCCATAATCTCCTATTGCCAGGGGGCCCCATAATCTCCTATTGCCAGGGGGCACCAAAATCTCCTATTGCCTGGGGGCCCCATAATCTCCTATTGCCTGGGGGCCCCATGAGTTGTCAGTCTGCCCCTGGATGAGACTTAATCTGTCTACCTTCATGGTGCTCCCCCATACCCAGAAGGTCCAGATATGCTTTCTGCAACCGTTTTTGCGGTATAGTGGGGGATCGCAGCAAAGTTGAATATACAGTAAGTGCATTACAGTACTTACTATCACTTTTTTACCCTGGATGATTTGGAGAGCAAATAGACCATATAAAAATGTTGGAACAAGAAGATACCCAAAAAGCCCTGTGCCAAATTGTCTGTAGGTGGTGATTATATAAGGCTATAGACGTATATGTATTGTAATCCATTGGTCCAGCTGTTTCCAGATGTGGGTAATGTTATAAGAAGGGATGCCTGGCATTCTTCAGACAGACCCTCGTGCTAAGAGGTCATTATTCACAAAATACGCCTACTCAGGGATTTCCAGCCTGCGGACCAGACAAAGGGTGCGTGCATCCCCTTGTATTTTCCCAAGTCCTGGGACAAGCTCTTAATGGGCAGGATGTGGTTAGTGTTCTAGAAGAAGAATCCAGGATGATCACACTGGTGGGGGGACAGCCTAGATTTAAATTAAAGGGTATCGTAACGCTGACATCGAGGTTCATCAAAAGACTGGCTGAGGGTTTTTAAAGTGTACCTGCCAACTACACACCACTAAGACATCATCTACGCTGACCACTGAACCAACATTCAGGCCGGCAGTTCACCAGAAACCACAAAAAGAGAAAATGGAAAAAACAGCTGTTTATTCAATCGGTTGTCATAGGTGTGACTCACATGTGTGTTGAGGTGAGACCGAGTGTCCGATGAAATGGTGAAAACTGAGGATAATGATTAATTTGTCATAACTCACTCAGATGTTTTCTTAATGACATCATCGCTTTGAAGTGAGAGAAGATCAAAGTTCAAAATGGATGTCTCTCTTCTAGTTTACTTCTGTATTCCTGTGTAATATATATTACATACTGGCCCAGGCTATAACGTTATTCCTTTTGTGACCATTGTATATATTAATATATTAATATAATTTTTATTAAAAAACACAATGGTCACAAAAGGAATAACTCATTGTACTGCATGTTCCACTCTGGTGGGAGTCTTAAATAAAAAGTTTATTAAAAAAATTAAAATTGTGTGTGTGTGTGTGTGTATATGTGTGCATAGATGGATAGATATTATTATTATTTATATATAGATATATAGATAGATATTATTTATAGATAGATAGATATTATTTATAGCTAGATAGATATTATTGATATATAGATAGATAGATAGATAGATAGATATTATTGATATATAGATAGATAGATACTATTTATATATAGATAGATATTATTTATATATAGATATATACAGTGGTGTGAAAAAGTGTTTGCCCCCTTCCTCATTTCCTGTTCCTTTGCATGTTTGTCACACTTAAGTGTTTCGGAACATCAAACCAATTTAAACAATAGTCAAGGACAACACAAGTAAACACAAAATGCAATTTTAAATGAAGGTGTTTATTATTAAAGGTGAAAAAAAATCCAAACCATCATGGCCCTGTGTGAAAAAGTGATTGCCCCCTAAACCTAATAACTGGTTGGGCCACCCTTAGCAGCAACAACTGCAACCAAGCGTTTGCGATAACGTGCAATGAGGCTTTTACAGCGTCCTGGAGGAATTTTGGCCCACTCATCTTTGCAGAATTGTCCTAATTCAGTTACATTAGAGGGTTTTCGAGCATGAACGGCCTTTTTAAGGTCATACCACAACATCTCAATAGGATTCAGGTCAGGACTTTGGCTAGGCCACTCCAAAGTCTTCTTTTTGTTTTTCTTCAGCCATTCGGTGGTGGACTTGCTGGTGTGTTTAGGATCATTGTCCTGCTGCAGAACCCAAGTTTGTTTCAGCTTGAGTACACGAACAGATGGTCGGACATTCTCCTTCAGGATCTCTTGGTAGACAGCAGAATTCATAGTTCCTTTTATCACGACAAGTCTTCCAGGTCCTGAAGCAGCAAAACAGCCCAGACCATCACACTACCACCACCATATTTTACTGTTGGTATAATGTTCTTTTTCTGAAATGCAGTGTTCCTTCTACGCCAGATATACTTGGACACACACCTTCCAAAGAGTTCCACTTTTGTCTCATCGGTCCACAGAATGTTGTCCCAAAAGTCTTGGGGATCATCAAGATGTGTTGTGGAGAAATTGAGACGAGCTTTGATGTTCTTTTTGCTCAGCAGTGGTTTTCTCCTTGGAACTCTGCCATGCAGGCCATTTTTGCCCAGTCTTTTCCTGATGGTGGAGGCATGAACGCTGACCTTAACTGAGGCAAGTGAGGCCTGCAGTTCCTTGGACGTTGTTGTGGGGTCTTTTGTGACCTCTTGGATGAGTCGTCGCTGCGCTCTTGGGGTAATTTTGGGCGGCCGGCCACTCCTGGGAAGGTTCACCACTGTTCCATGTCTTCGCCATTTGTGGATAATGGCTCTCACTGTGGTTCGCTGGATTCCCAAAGCTTTAGAAATGGCTTTATAACCCTTTCCAGACTGATAGATCTCAATTACTTTCTTCTCAATTGTTCCTGAATTTCTTTGGGTCTCGGCATGATGTGTAGCTTTTAAGGATCTTCTGGTGGACCTTACTGTGTCAAGCAGCTCCTATTTAAGTGATGCCTTGATTGTGAACAGGTGTGGCAATAATCAGGCCTGGGTGTGGCTAGAGAAATTGAACTCGGGTGTGGACAACCACAGTTATAGTATGTTTTAACAAGGGGGGCAATCACTTTTTCACACAGGGCCATGATGGTTTGGATTTTTTTTCACCTTTAATAATAAACACCTTCATTTACAAATTGCATTTTGTGTTTACTTGTGTTGTCCTTGACTATTGTTTAAATTGGTTTGATGTTCCGAAACACTTAAGTGTGACAAACATGCAAAGGAACAGGAAATGAGGAAGGGGGCAAACACTTTTTCACACCACTGTAATATTATAGATAGCTTTTAGTTTTGAATTTATATACTATACGTATATACTCGCGTGTAGGCCGACCCGAATATAAGCCGAGGCACCTAATTTTACCACAAAAAAATTGAAAAAACGTATTGACTCGAGTATAAGCCTAGGGTGAGAAATGCGCAGCTACTGTAAGTGGAAAAGAGGGTCAACAATGCCCATTTGCAGCCTCACTGTGCCCATTTGCAGCCATAGGTCCCAAACTTCAATGTTATTTCTCACTTATGTTCATTTCACCACACCAGCGTTTGAGTATTACATTTTAGTAAAAATATCATTCCTGGAGATCAACTTTAATAATGACTTTATTGTAATGATATTAACCTAAACTATACTAGCTAACAATATTTTTTACAAAAACATTGCAGTCCACAAAAAGAGGAACTAATAGACTCTAAATGGGGAAACGACTTTAAATTGTTCATTTTTCAGTTCACTTACTTTCAAAAGCATCAACTTTCAGCCTTGCGTGGCAAACAATTTGGGGAAGCAGGGCACTGAAAGTCTCTATCCATGACACCACAGTTCTCATTTACTGGTTAAAGTTGACCTAATATACTCCAATAGAAAAATATATGTTGCCACAAAAAAAGAAAGAAAATGCAGTACATCTCTGCAATACATACATTTTCCTATTTATTATGTATCCCTTTTAAAGACTCTGCAAGTACAGGAAAATGCATATCAGTCTGCAAAAAATGCATGCAGCTTCTAAAAATGTTTATATTTTTTTGTGGACTGAGTTTTCTGCCAAACTACTTAAATCCTCCCACTCTCTTCGTTTCTACAACAGAGACTAATAATTTTGTACATCTGCACCAGAAACAGCACCAAATGATCCAAGAGTTCAACAATGATTCATTGGATCAGTAAATGACCACGGACAACAGAGCCAACGCACTTAGCGAGCCTATAGATCTCCCTCCTTCCTCAGGGCATAGCTACAATGAAAAGTTTTAGGGACTCAGATGTGGTACAGTCACCAGGGTTTGATTTCTTGTTGTGTGAAAAGCCATCTATGACCAGTATAGTGAATCAATGAATCATTGCTGATTCGTCGATTCACTGCTGATGTTTCACAAAGTAAGCAATCAAACCCTGGTGAGTGTACCACTTCTGAATCCCTACATTTATTTAATTAAAATTAAGCCGCGAGGAAGAGCTATGGTCCCCCTGAAACATGTTGGCTTTTTGTTGGCCTTTTACATGCTCATTTGTATCACTTGACCCTCCCCTCCTAGATTGTAATCTCTAAGGAGCACAACCTTCTGATTCCTCCTGTATTGAATTGTATTATAACTTGTTGTAAAGCGTTGAGAAAACTCTTGGCACTATATAAATCCTGCATAATATTTACTAAACCAATAAATCATTTTGGAATATAGGATAACCCAATTGGTGCTGTGTCTGGTGCAACTGTATATGGACTTTTAAGTTTAGGTGATCCCTATTTTTGAGGTGCTCCCACCAAACGCAAGCCATTTGGTTGCATAAAAAAACAAATTTCTATCAATTTGGGTGATAAATTTAAACCCTACAACTTGCCTTATTTTCTCACTTTGTCTGTTAATCTACAATTGAACCCAATTTGTTTTGAGAAGTGGAACCCATATCAAGCACCTCACCCTTGCCTTGTCTTTAAAGGGGAAGTACAGTCAAATTTTGTTTGGCTGTAGTTCTCCTGTGGATCACAAAAGTGCAGTTCGTTCTGCACTCCTGTGATCCGTTTTCAGCCGACAGCGGGCTGAAGCCTGCTGTCAGCTGACGTCAGAGCCAGTCCAGGCTTGGGCAAAATCACAACAATGAAGTCTGGATCCACCCACATACCTGGACCAGCATGCGGCTCAGCCTCTCAGTGAGCTGTTGAGAGCTTGAGCCGGCCGCTGCCGCCCCCTCCACAGCTCAGCACTCCAGTGAGCGTCGGGGAGGCAGAGCAGACAGCAGTGAATGACAGTCACCAGCTCTCTGCTCAGGGAACCCTGAGATCTGAGCAATTGGCGGCGTTTGATCGCTCGGTTCTCAGTGTTGGAGCTGGTGGGGGACCGATGCTGCTTCCACCTAGGTAAGTATGATTCTAAAATAAAATAAAAAGTCCATACTTCCCTTTTTAATTTAGATAAGAATTAGGAGGTCTAATTAGACTCTTAGTAGATAAACATAGGAGGTGTGCACAGGATGCATGACCGCTCTGAATTTTTGGAAGGCTCAACGGGTGTTTTTCCACTTCTCAAAACAAATTGCTTCCAATGGTATAGTTAACAGACTGAAATAGAGGAAATAAGAGAAGTTTTTGTTTTTGGGGTTTAGATTATAACCCAAACGTTTTTCAGCACATTTTTTTTTTTTGTGCCGCCCCCCCCCCCCCCCCCCCCCCCCTGAAAATGCCATTTTCCGAACAGACTTTGGGGCCCCGTATCTCGGGGCCACTTGTGCAAACCCAGTGGAACTAGCACTACAACATATCGAAATATGGGGTTCCTAACACTAAGTGGCCCCGAGATACGGGGCCCCAAAGTCGGTTCGGAAAATGTCTTTCTCTGCTGCATAAAAGTGCTTGACATTTGCCGAACCGACTTTGAGCCCCCGTATCCTAGGAACCCCATATGGATATGTTGTAGTGCTGGTTCCACTGGGTTTGCATACCAAATTTGGGGTTCCTAGCATCAAGTGGCCCTGAGATACGGGGCCCCAAAGTCGGTCAACTGTGTCCGTCTGCAGCAATGTCATTTTGGGAAACCCAAAATTCCAGAAACCCCAAATTTTGGCTGCAGCTAGGGGGCATCTAGGAACCCTTAACTACCAAGTTTGAAGTTCGGGGGACCTATGGCTGCAAATGGGCACAGTGAGGCTGCAAATGGACACAGTAAGGCTGCAAATGGGCATTGTTGACCGTCTTTTCCACTTACAGTAGCTGCGCATTTGTCACCCTAGGCTTATAATCGAGTCAATACGTTTTCCCATTTTTTTTGTGGTTAAAATTAGGTGCCTCGGCTTATATTCAAGTTGTCTTATACTCGAGTATATACGGTAAGCCTCTGCCAGTTTTATTTTTCCTGTTTGTGTAACCGTTGAGGAAATTTACCTGTACTTTTTGTCCCAGAGACACAACAGGAAGTTGTAGGAAATCTTCCAAAATGATGGGATGTCCTCTATTAGACAGGTATCCCCATAAGATTTTTTTTTTTCCTTCTCTTATTCTGAGGATAGCCTAAAATATTGGGTTTCCCTTAATTTTTTTTCTTGTTCGTGGTAATGGTCACTAGGACAAATAGATGGGGAAATCTCACCGCTGGGGACAGTTACAGCAATAATTAGACGGAGGGTTTACCCCTTCCCCAGTCTATCCAAAACGAAAAAAAACATGCTTTACCTAGAAATACACTTGATCCTATTAACAGTCTTGCTAGGATATACTCTATAAAAAGTAAAGGAGGGGGTGAAAAATGTGGCTTTTCTGGAGAAAATGGCGCGCCATGCTCCCTTCACTTCTGACCATGTGTTTAAAGTCATTCACGCTTTATAACATGACTTCTGTTAAAGGAGTAAAGTCAGCCCATCTGAGCTCTCATCTGCCGCTTTACCAAAGATTACATGACCAAGTACCTGGAGCTTTCAAGCATGTGATCAGAGCCTGGGGCAAATTTCATCAAGGAAACCAAATAGTTCAAGCCTTGTGTCACGGTTTATTCAATCATCTCAGCAAGACTATGGCTTTAAAGTGAACCTTTTTTGCTTTGACACCCTCGCCAATAAACTCTCTGAAGCGGTGCAAAGCCTTTTTTAAATCAAATGTTTATATCTCTTCAACCATGATGACAGCAACTACACTGATTATGACCACTAGGCTAGAAGGGCTGTATGTAGCTTGGAATAGATGGCTGAATTATATATAGTGTATACTGTGTGCTTGGCTGCATGCCTTCCTTGTGCCCTGAGGCTGAGAGGTGGGGGGAGCACCTTCGCTCTTTAACCCTTTTGCATCCTGATCTACGTTCAATCAGCCAACCCGTCAGGATACTCTAGCATGGGACCTGCTGGGTTCCCTGCACACTGATTATTGGAGGAAGCCTGTCATGGCACCAAGCCTGGCCTAAATGGCTGTAAGTCCATACCTTGCATGGGTCCCAAGCAACAGAGCCCATTGCAGCCCACTACGTTCCGGTCTGTTTCCAGGAGACCTTACCACCAGTGGCTGGTATATTTCAATATCCACACAATATATACAGTTCGGCCTTTTGCTTTACTATATAAAATGTGAAAGTATTTTCAAACAAATAGAGGCAGTACTTAAGTTACAAAGTTCAAGAAGGGTAGGGCAGTACAGTAGGCAAGGACAGGCTTGCAAGACCCAAGACATTTTTGATGGCCTTCGCAGAGTCCTATCATTCCTGAAGGGAATGAATATAGTCAAGGCTTCCAATACCATCTATACACCGATGACACCCAAATCTATCTACTTCTCACCTCACTCCTTCAGTCTCCCCTCACATTACTAACTTACTAACTGACATCTCAGCATGAATGTCGCACCACTTTCTTAAACAAAATCTCTCTAAAACCGAGCCGGCAATAATGCAACCATCAATCCCCCCCCTAATGCCAAGGTACTAGGTGTAATCCTAGACTCTGACCTGTCCTTTTGAAAAAAGGTGGTTGAGAAGAGAAAATATCTCTATTTTGACAATTCTACTTACAGGAGCGTTTTCAATGATGAATTAGCAGTCTGTTTAAATGTGTCAATCAATATCCTCTTCTCCTAGAGGATGTGTGTGTAGAGAATTGTATGTCTTGTTCCAAGGCAGCATTCTGATACTATTAAGAATCAGTTTCTCATCCAAAATACTTGAAAGGTAGTTTATTCATCAGCGAGAATAAGCAAAGACAAGACATCATGGTTACGGCTTCAGAGGTAGAGACACTTGATGTTACATTTTAACGCCCGTCTCCTCCTTCCGCTCTTCCTTCGTCCCTTATTCTTACTCTCTACACCTCCCCTTTCCCCTTCTACCATAACCCTATTGCATTCTTATAGTGTTTGATACTGTCATGTCATCATATCTTGGTGACACCCATAATTTGCATATATACCCAATCATGGTTTTGTCTACAAATAAGTAGCATAACTCCACCCATAGTCCGGTGTCCTGACTAGTAATGCCGAAATAGAATTAACCTTTACCGTAAAAAAACATATCTGTCTATGCTCTCAGTCAGTATATGTTCTGTGACCTTCAAACCTATCACCAATTACATATATTTTTGTGTGTTTATCAGAAACCCTTATCACTTAAAATCAGTGATGTAAGTAACTCAGTTAAAATAAACTGAGTTACCTAACGCAGTTACTTTAGAGGGTAACAAGTAATCTAACTGATTACTTTTCCCCTCATGGTAACTCAGTTCCCATTACTTTGGCTTAGTTACCCCAATTACATCTACCGCCACTAGATGGCTGTAGTGTAAATCCGGTGTCCTGCCGAAAAAGTTCCCCCGCCGGATAAGGACCCCCTATACTGCGCAGGCGCAGCGCTTGCACAGTACGAAGGACTACGGAGCTTACGAAAATTGCCGAACCTAAACAGCTCTGAGTGAACTCTACACCGTTAACATGTAATTGTACGAGGCGATGCCGTGCACTCCCGATGCTCGTGCTGCTCTGCAAGGGGCGTCTATCATGTAACTAAGGGGCGGGTCTAGTATTACTGTAACCAAGGGGCGCATTTATTATTATTGTTATATATCGAGCTCTGCCCATTAATTTAACATTCGCCCTCTTCTGTAGCCATCCGCCCCTTACACGATATAATAATAATAGACCCGCCCCTTGCTTACACGCTATAACAGATCTGCCCCCTTGTTAGAGTAATAATAGAGCAGCCCCACGATATATAACAATAATAATAAATGCGCCCCTTGGTTACAGTGATACTAGACCCGCCCCTTAGTTACACGTATAGAATATTTTAAAAAAAAAAGTCAGTTACTTTGCTGCGTAACTAATTACTTTCCCAATGTAGTAACTGAGTTACTAATGAAATTACTTTTTGGGAGAAGTAATTTGTAACTTAACTAATTACTTTTTTAAAGTAAGATGACCAACACTGCTTAAAATATAATGAACTCAAAAACTTCTAACACCTTTCAACCCCGAATCCAATTATCAAAAGCTTGTAGACTTCACCTCCGTAACAACATCTCTAAAATATGCCGCTTTTTAACAAATGAAGCCACCAAGCTACTCATTCACTCCCTCCTTATCTCTCACCTTGACTACTGCAACTTCCTTCTCATTGGCCAACCTCTTTATAGGCTATCCCCTCTTCAGTCTATCATGAATGCTGCTGCCAGACTCATCTACCTTACTAACCACTCAGTGTCTGCCACCACTCTCTGCTAAACCCTACACTGGCTCCCGTCGCCCAGTGAATTAAATTCAAAATAATAACCACAACATACAAAGTAATCCACAATTGTGCCCCAAGCTACATCACCAATCTTGTCTTCAAATATCACCCAAACAGTCCTCTCTGCTCCTCTCAAGACCTCCTCCTACTTTCAAGCTCCCTTGTCTCTTCCTCCTCCAATGCTTGTTTCCAGGATTTTTCCAGAGACCCTCCTATCCTGTGGAACTCTCTACCTCAACCTGTCCGGCTATCTTCTACTCAAGCTGCCTTTAGGCAATCCCTGAAAACTTCTCTCTTCAGGGAAGCCTGTCATGTCTCCAACTAATCTTTTACCACTTCCATCAGCGAATTCCCCACAGTTAAAACCTTTTGTACCACCTGTCCCACCCTATTAGCTTGTAAGCTCTTCTGAGCAGGGCCCTCTGAATCCTCTTGTATTTAGTTTTGTTGCATTGTATTGTATTGTCTCCCTTTTTATATTGTAAACTGTTGGCACTATATAAATACTGTATAATAATGTCCAAAAAGTGTAGTCCCAACTGGCTGTTCCTGATCCCCCCCCCCCCCCAAGGGGGAAGCTTCATATCCAGGCCTTCTGCCTACATGTGTACTTTCCTGGTGCACCTTCAAGAATCCTGTTTCTCCTCCTGAGTTTGGCTATCCAAACACTGAGTGGCTTCCCACCTATACCATAAATAGGGCGCCGGTCTACTGGCAGGAGTAGAGCATAAACTTACTTCAACCCATTCGACCCATGGCATCCTAGGGACTATTTCCCTGCTTCCTATAGTGACACCTAGTGGGGAATAGGAAAACGTTAAAAAGGGCACACCACACTCTTATCTGGTTAAATATTGTATGTTCTCATATCGCCACACAAACCAGACTCAATGGACTACTTGGTCTTTTTTCTGCTGTCACTTTTCTACATTTCTAAAAAAAAAAAAAAAAAAACAAAAACAATAAAAAAAAAAAAAAAACAAAAAAAAAAATAAAAAAAAAAAAAATAAAAAAAAAAAAAACCCTTTGCATTCTAACCTATCCAGGATCAACCAGCCTGGTGGAATATTTTAGCATGGGACGTACTAGGTTTTTAGAACACACTGCCTATCAGAAGATGCCTGGCATGGCACCTAGGTCTGCCTAACTATCATTCCTATGGCTATACAGTCCATCCTTGTATTGGTCGCGAGCAAAACATTCCATTGCAACCCACTATGCATTGTTCTGTTTCCAGGAGGTGTTGTGACCTGTGGTCAGAATCATGGAATTTCCATATGATAAATGCCCTTGGTCTTTGCTTTACTAAATAATATGTAAAGGTATTTACAAGAAGTTCATTCAGCCTTCCAATTGGAGAGGGCACAACTCCATAATGGGTAAGGCAGTACAGTTGCAAGACCCATGACCTCTGGAGGACTGTTCCAGAGTTGTCTTCTCCTCTTAACCGCTTCAATACAGGGCTTTTAAACACCCTTCCTTACCAGAGCACTTTTTGCGATTCGGCACTGCGTCGCTTTAACTAACAATTGCGCGGTCGTGCGACGTTACACCCAAACAAAATTGACGTCCTTTTTTTCCCACAAATAGAGCTTTCTTTTGGTGGTATTTGATCGCCCCTGCGGTTTTTATTTTTTGCGCTATAAACAAAAGAAGAGCGACAATTTTGAAAAAAAACACAATATTTTTTACTTTTTGCTATAATAAATATCCCATTTTTTAAAAAAAAAAATTTTTTTTCCTCAGTTTAGGCCGATACATATTCTTCTACATATTTTTGGTAAAAAAAATCGCAATAAGCGTATATTGATCGGTTTGCGCAAAAGTTATAGCGTCTACAAAATAGGGGATAGATTTATTGAATTTATTTTTTTTTTTTTTTTACTAGTAATGGCGGCGATTTGCGATTTTTTTTTTCGTGACTGCGACATTGCGGCGGACACTTCGGACACTTTTGACACATTTTTGGAACCATTCACATTTACACAGCGATCGTTGCTATAAATTGCAATGATTACTGTGTAAATGTGACTGTCAGGGAAGGGGTTAACACTAGAGGGCGCTGGAGGGGTTAATGTGTGTCCCTAATAGGAGTGATTCTAACTGTAGGGGGAGGGGACTTAAGGGGAGGAGACCGATCATGTGATCCTCTGTACTGGGATCACATGATCGGTCTCCTCCCCGCTGACAGGACGTGGGGCAGTTTGTTTACACACACAGCTCCACGGTCCCGCCCGGTCCCGTTGTTTTAACGGGCAATCGCGGGTGCCCGGCGGACATCGCGGCCGCCGGGCACTCGCACCGGGTCCCGAGCGATGCCGCGGCGCGCGCGCGCCCCCCAGGCGGCCGGGAACCCGAGGACGTCATATGACACCCACCCAGGATGGTAGATCCACCTTGTGGGCGTCATATGACTATGGGCGGGTACTGAAGTGGTTAAGAGAGGAATAGTTCAAATGCCTAGTCCTTGGCACAAGGCAGCTTGACTGGGGCCTCCTGGCTTCCCCACCTCAAGGGATAGGCTTTCTATTTAGGCCTCCACTCTACATGATGTGTTCTGTCCTGACACACCTCAGATAATCCTGTTCCTCCTGAGTCTGGCTACCAGAACTCTGGGGAGCTTCCCCTCTACACCATATACAGTACTGTGTAAAAGTTTTATCCATGATGTTTGGAACAACCTAACTGCTGAGTTCCTTCAAAAACAGTTTGCAAGTGTACCTAGAATTGTTTTAAAGGCAATGGGTGGTCAAACCAAATATTGATTTGATTTGGACCTCTCTTCTGTTCATTTATTTTCCATTTTGTTCATTGATAAAGATGAACGATTAGCTCTTGTATTTCTGAAAGCATTCTTCATTTACAGCATTTTTTCACCCCTGCCTGAAACTTTTGCACAGTACTTTTATATAGAGTGCCCTTTTAATGGCAGGATTAGAGCATGAGCTTTACTAACCCATAGGTTCCTGGGAGTGTGTGTGTGTGTGTATAGATATCTCTCTATCTCCATCATCTCTATCTCTACAGATATATAGATGGATATCTCTAATACAGATAGATATTGTGTCACAAACCATGAATCAGACTGAGACAGAAGTACAGTTAAATCACACTTGTATAATTAATAAAAAGGTAAATGTAGTCAAAACATAGCCAGAGTTCAGGAACTGGAACGGATAATCGGACAAGCTAAAACGTCAGGGAGCCAGAGATTAGCGTAGTAGAACAGCAAGCAGGATCTGGAGCCAGAAGGAATGTCAGCCAAGCGAGTCTTTAACAGGAACACGGGAGTGTCTCTAGAGATGTGACCACGGCGAATGCAGAGATCATCTGGGCTTGAGGGCTTAAGTAGGCAGGACTGATGAGCAGGATATCATCAACAGGTGAGTCACTGTAGAGAGAAAGGAGCTGGCAATTAGCCAACAGCGGAGCGGCCAGCTTTGAGAAGGAAGGGCTAAGCCCAGCCCTGACAATATGACCCTACACTACACTTGTATCTTTGCGGACAACTGGTGGCATTGGCTATTATCTCCAGGATCATAAAGTAGCTATCCATGGCACTGCCCACTATATGATTTTATAGAGATATATCGATGATATTTTTTGTTATTTATTTTATTTTTTGGTTTGTGATGGTAGGGATAGGACATAAATACCCATTTTTTTTCTGTCTTCTGAAGGTTCTTCTGTGCTGCAAAGTGTTTTAGTGGAGGGTTTTCTCATTCCTTTAATCCTGCCTCACCATAACCTGTCTGAATATACCTTCTTATTTGGTCTCCTCACTATAAAGAGCCTGTGAGATCAAAGAAGCAAAAAATAGCTTTCGGGGCTCAGTGATAATTATCTTTACAATACCCTGCAGGGCTGTCTGACAAGGAAAAGAGATTTATTACATTAGATCAATGAAATTAAACACAAAAAAATCAAATGGTTCTCGTGGAAAAAAAAAAAACCCTCTTCTGCTTTGACATGTGATGTATTGCAAAGTCGTTTTTACTTAACAATTTTTAAAACGGCTGTCTTTTGAGGGTCAACTTCGAAAAGTTCATGTAAAACTAAAGTTTTCTTTTTTTTTTTTGTTTTAAGTTTTGGATAAAGTAAAGAAGGGTAGGGTTTTCTGTCTCTGTCCCGGTCCCATCTGGGGGATTTCCCTTTATTCCCTGTCCCAGAAACTAAGCAGCCAGGGGAGATCTTGGGTGAGATGACACATGCAGGTCAACGCTAGTTTAGTTAACGTTCAGGGTTAGTTCACCTTTACCGAATCCTATGCAGGTAAGGGATGCCTGTAATAAAAAACAAACTGCAACTCTGACTAAGGTTGAATAATGCCCTTGTATACACACACTTAACTTTAGTCCAAGTTTGAACAATGTGTAAATTATTCACACTTGGAATTCATCTTTAAGAATATTTCAAATTTTCTTATGAAATTTCAGTAATGTTGTCAAAATTTAGTGATTGAGTCATGGGCGTCCGCAAAACTTTTTTCAAGGGGGGCATCATTTTAGGGTCACCCATGCACCGCCCCTTTTCGATAATGTCATTATCACATTATCATAGTCAGAGACTGCAGCCGTAGTACAGTCTCTAGGATAACTAATGGATAATGGCCAACAGGCCTTCTTATCAGACCCAGCAAAATGACAGCAGTGATCCCTCCGGCTGGACGATCGCTCACTCTGGGTTCCTGGGGGCGACTCTGGTCAGTAGTGTAACATGTCTGTACCCTGATAGTGGCTCAGTGTTTCCTCTCTCCTCTCTCCTCTCTCCTCTCTCCTCTCTCCTCTCTTCTCTCTCCTCTCTCTCTCTCCTCTCTTCTCTCTTCTCTCTTCTCTCTCCCGGTGCTGGGCAGCGTAGCTCTCTGGTGGCGCTGGGCAACGTGACTCTCTCTCTCTCTCTCTCTCTCTCTCGTGGTGCTGGGCAGTGTGGCTCTCTCTCTGGTTTCCGCCCAGCACACTCCTTATTCTTTTATCCTGTAGCACTCTCTCCCTCAGCTTTTTTCCAGGCTGCAGTCTCTCTCTTGATCGAGCTGTAGCCTCCTCCCTGTGGAAAATGGGGCTGCCAATCTTTGGGACTACATGTCCCATGATGCTCTCCTCTCCTAGTCTCCTTTGATTGACCCTCAGTTATGGCCAATAGGGAAGGAACAGAGTGGGCAGGAAGCTGGGTGGGGAACCGTCTGTTCTCCCCGACAGGAGAAAGGGGGGGCAAGCGGGGGAAACCTCTGACAGCCCGCAGCTCGCCTTTCTCCTGTCGCAGCGCCGCTGAGTTCTCTGCTGGACTGAGCAGGGAAAAGAAGTCGCACTACACTGATGGGGGGGAGGGGGACGGCTTGACAGCACCTTGATGGTGTCACCCCACTGGCAGGTGGCACCCGGGTGCGGGCTGCCCGCACCCCGATGGCGACGCAACTGTGCTGAATTTAAGATCCGATCCCTGATTCCAGGGGGGGCACTTGACCCCCCTTGCCCCTACCTGCGGACGCCCATGGATTGAGTTTACTTCTACTTTTCCAATGTGCTTTTGGGTTGACTTTAATGCTGTAATGCAAAAATTCTAACTGCTAAGCCAAAATGATCAGGAGCAATATAACAAGCGGATATACCATTTAGTAAACTCGTCAGAAGCATTCTGTTAGGGCTGACATAACATTCTGGTGTCCTGACTTCCTCCCAGCTGGTGAGACACATGGAGACCATGCTGGCCTTAAAATTGACATTGGTGTGTTTTTGAAGGGTTCAGAGAACAATATTGTCAGATGAAAGCAGGAGAAGTAAATAGACCAGGATAACGAGTTTCCTGCAGGAAGTGGCTGGGATCAGGGGACCAGGATAGTGCTGCTTCACTGAGTAAAACATTGCTACTGATTTGGACAGATTTATCCACTGGAAGTGACTAATTGATGTGCTGGTGACTCATTTTAAGAGGCTGCTCAAGACCCTACTCTTAAAACTAGGTTCATGGGCCCTCTGGTAATAACAGATTATCTTGAGCTTTGTCTAATTTGTAGGCTGAAGCTCTTGTTCTTGCATATAAACATTTTTGTAAATGAGAATGCAACCTATCCATTCAGTGGAGATGTTCCTGAGAATGCAGATTAAAGATGCGTAGCAGAGTGATGACGGCAAAGAGAATACAGACTATCCATTCACTGGAGACCAAGGACATCCTTGATAATGCAGTCTAATCATTCACTAGAGACCACTGACCTCATTAAGAATGAAGATAATCCATTTTAGAACATCCATTCATAGAAGACCGGTGACACCGAACAAGGTTTGTCCAATCACTAGAGGTCAATGATATCATGGATTGCATGGCCTATCCATTCGGTAGTATGGCCTAAAAAGACCAAAAACACCACAACGTGTGCAGCGTTCCCATTTATAAAGACCAAAAACGCCACTAATGCCGCGTACACACAATCGGAATTCTCGTCGGAAAAAGCTTGGGTGGTTTTCCCATTGTAATTCAGACGGAATTTCGCTCAAACTGTCTTGCCTACACACGGTTACACCAAATTCCGGTGTATACGGTCAATAACACCGTGTCATGCAACACGTTCGACGGCACTATAAAAGGGAAGTTTAATGCCTCCGAGCATGCGTCGGAAATTTTGCTTGTCGGAATTGCATACACACGGTCGGAAAAGCCTATGGAAAGGTTTTCCGTCTGAAAAATTAATAACAGGCTCTCAATCCAAAGTCCGTCGGAAATGCTGACCGAAAAAGACCGATGGGCATACACACGGTCGGAATGCTCCCATCGGACTGTTTCCATCGGAAATTCCGACCGTGTGTACACGGCATAAGAATGCAGCCAATTCATTCATAAGAGGTCAAATACACCACTAAGGATGTTGCTTATAAAGTCATAGGAGACCAAAAACACCACAAAGGGTGCAGCCCATTGGTTTATAAGAGGTCAAAAACACCACTTTGGATGTAGCTGCTTTATTTATAGGAGACCAGAAACGCCATAAAGGGTGCACCCTCTTCATTTATAGGAAGCCAAAAACGCAACAAACAAGGCAGCTAATCCATTCATAATAAACCAATAATACCACTAAAGAGGCCTCCTCCCCATTCATCATAAACCTATAACACCAATTCGCTATGTTTGCATATATATATATATATATATATATATATATATATATATATATATATATATATATATATATATATATATTATATATATATATTATATATATATATATATATATACACACGCTTGAGCCTTTTCTTGATACTCCCAATACAATCTCTTTTTTGTTAATTTTCCAGTCGAGAATAAACCCCAACGTCTTCCAGGCACAGGGCCACATTCTTTACTTCTGATTATGCTGTATGTGGGAATGGCAGTTAGATGGGTCTCGTATGTTGTGCTGTGTATCTAGTAATTGTCCTATGAACATCTAACCTTTGTTATAGCATGCGTCGATTGATCAACTTGTGTACAACCAGCCTGTCAAGGCTTAGGGTCACCGGCTATAGCCAGAAACACTAATCATTGTGTTTTGCCGGTAGGGAAGGCTCCCCATGCTTCCGCAGGCAGAACTCAATAGCCCTGACTGTGTTGATAGGGGAATCAAGCTATTTTCCTTCCTTCCACCCATAAAGGGAAACCAATTAGCTTCCAGTTTTTTGTCAAAGGTTAATTGAACAAGCTGAAGTTTAGAAGCTGATTTGTTGCCATGCACCGTTGTACCAGATTATGCACATTCAAGTGTTAGTAAATTAACCCTAATGTGTATAAAGAAGGTATGTCAATGCATAAAGGGGCATTTAAAACAGCACCGTAACAATTCCCTTAGCAAATTGAACACGCTCCTCTCATTTAGTAGGTCAGCCCAATATCTTAAGGTACAATTTTGTTGTTTTGAGCAATAACATTAAATGCAAGACAGAACTGCTAATAAATAACAGTGGAACATTCTCGTTTCCTCAAAGCACAATAAATTCTTTCGGGGAAAGATGGCTAATTTTAGTATAATAAAACGTTATTGTTAACAAAATGCTGAAGACAGTCGCTGAAATAAGGAACTGAAAAGGGAACTTGGCACAAATCATTGCGAACCATCTATAGGACAGGAGGGTGTGCATGGGAAAGGGATATTTTGAGCAGCATTGGCTAAATTATGTTTTTTGCTGACTGGGCAGAAATTCACTGTAAAAAAGGTCTCTGTTCTCCTCCAGGCTTGGGTGTGTCTAAATAATTAATTGTGTGTATGTGTGTTATATGTGCGTTTTATAATGTATATTATAACTAATAATTAATATACCGTATTTATCGGCGTATAACATGCACCCCAATTTTAAGAGGGAAGTTTCAAAACCTTCTTTTTTTTTTTTTTTTTATTTCTTTTTTTCAAATAAACCACTTTGAAGCAAAATAATGGTTAGTGCCCATCTGCAGCCTGATCTGCGCCCATCCAATGCAGCCTGATGCCCATCTGCAGCCTCTATGCCCATCTGCAGCCTGATCTGCGCCCATCCAATGCAGCCTGATGCCCATCTGCAGCCTGATCTGCTGCGCCCATCCAATGCAGCCTGATGCCCATCTGCAGCCTGATCTGCTGCGCCCATCCAATGCAGCCTGATGCCCATCTGCAGCCTGATCTGCTGCGCCCATCCAATGCAGCCTGATGCCTATCTGCAGCTTCACCAGCTCTCATGCAGTGCAGGAAATCGGGAGGAGGGCAAGCGTTGCCGGAATCACCTAGCCGTCATCTTCTGTTTACAGTACTCAGCTCTCTGTCCTACCTCTGCCATCGCCATTGGACCAGCTCCTGTGATTGACAGAACACTGATCCAATGCCGGTGGCGAAGGAGGGACATGTGTGTGACGTAAGAGCCAAGTAAACAGGAACAGGACATGTCGGCTCGGTGATTACAGCGACGCTTGTCCTCCTCCGAGGTACGCTATCGGCGTATAACACGCACTGATTTCCCCCCTATTTTCAGGGGAAAAAGTGTGTGTTATATGCCGATTTTTAAATACGGTCTTCTTCGTCATCTTCATCTTCATCTTCATCTTCATCATCATCCTTCCTGTGTCCCCACTCACCAAAAGGAATGGACCCCTAGCTTTTCAGTCCAGGGGTCATTCAGGCAAAAAACGCTGGCAATTCAGACAGTTCCAAATGAAGATCTCCCCCAATCCTGATGGTCATAGGTAGATATTGAGTGGGGACACAGGAAGGATGTGATGCACCTTGAAGTTTGAAACACAACTGCACTTTATTGATTGGAGCATATTTGCACATTATATATAAACATATTTTTTTTTCACTGATTATTTTGAGAGAGAGAGAGGAGATCTTAATTAAAATAACCACTATATTATCCAAAAATGTGTGTTTTTATTGTGTCTTACAAAAAAAAAATCCCAAAACACGTAAATTTTCCTTAGCAGCACATCAACCCAAGTAAATCTCCACTTGGTAAGGAAATATTATCCAAATACATTTTGTACATAAAATGTTTTTTGTGTACAAATACTGTATTTTGGTTTTTGTCCAGTCAGCAGATAAAAAGGAAGGAATTTGAGAGACAGCATTGCAGATGACGTTTGCTTTCAGACTGTCTGTCTGCAACTGCAAGTACTGTGTAAATCGTCAATTTAAAAAATACTTTTTTTTTTTTTTTTTTTGCCTATCTTCACCAGCCTGTCTCATTTTCGGTATTTTTATATTGCCTTTTTAATATGGCAAAGATGTAGCAGGCGGATGACATGTTCGTGCCCGCTCCGCTATGCAGAATGGACACAGCCTGCTCTTCTTCTCTATAGGGCGGTCGGATGGAAATTTATGTACATGTCCATTTCCATCCGATTGTAATCTGACCTGCTGGATGGATGGCGAACGTATTCCCAACTGTCTGTCTTCTAGTGGACCAGATTGGATCAGAAGCCGGTGGGTGACAGCAGACACATGTCCACTGACATCTGCCGCCCCATAGAGAACAATAGGTGGTGCGATTTGGGACCGCCTGAAAAAAAAAAAAAACGGACAGGCGGACCCAGTCTGTCTACTGGTTTGAAAAGGACCTTAGACCTTTATCCCAAAAGGAGCAAAAAACGGTTGCTATAACTGCTTAAAAAAAGTGAGCTGGGGTTTGGCTTCAATTTATTGGTGTATCCAAATCCGCTAGTGCATCCAATACCCCCCTTCCCCCCAGGCTGGCAATGCTTCTCTCCAAAGGTGTCTCTGGTGCTCCTTCTTCCAGAGTGGGGGCACTTTTAATAAAGATATGTTACTGGCCAGATAACCAGGTTAAAAGCAAAGGGGGGGGGGGGGGGGGGGGAGAAAAGAAAACAAATGTAGCTACCACATCTAAAGATAGGTAAGCTGCAATAGATGTTGTTTTTTTGGATTTGGGTTTAATACAGCTTTAAACTTCATCTTCAACCGCTTCCCGACCGGCGCACACAGATGTACGTCGGCAGAATGGCACGGACAGGCATAAGGGCATACAGGTACGTCCCTTTTTAAAAAAAAGGCCGCCATGCCACCGCTGCGCACCGGTCGGTCGCGGGTACCGTGGACACGATCGCTGCGGGGATACCCGCGATCATCTCACGGGGAGGCTGAACGGGGAGATACGGAAGTAAACTGCATCTCCCCGTCCTGCCTAGCAACAAGTGTCCCTGTGATTGGAGCAGAGATCAGTGATCACTAACACACGCCCCCCACAATTAGTAACACGCCCCTAGGACACACTTAACCCCTACACTGCCTCTCCCTGGTTAACCCCTTCACTGCCAGTGCCATTTACACAGGAATCCGTGCAGGTCCCAAAAATGTGTAAAAAATGTCCTATGTGTCAGCCATAATGTCGCAGTCACAATAAAAATCGCTGATCGCCGCCATTACTAGTAACAAATTTTTTTTATAAAAATGCAATAAAACTATCCCCTATTTTGTAAACGCTTTAACTTTTGCGCAAACCAATCAATAATCGCTTATTGCAATTTTTATTTTTATTTTTATTTTTACCAAAAATATGTAGAAGAATACGTATCGGCCTAAACTGAGGGGAAAAAAACGTTTTTTTGTTTATATATTTTTGGGGGATATTTATTATAGCAAAGAGTAAAAAAGAATGCGTTTTTTTTTTTTTTTTCTAAAATTGTCGCTTTTTTTTGTTTATAGCGCAAAAAATAAAAACCGCAGAGGTGATCAAATATCACCAAAAGAAAGCTCTATTTGTGGGAAAAAAAGGACGTAAATTTTGTTAAGGAGCCACGTCGCACGACCGCGCAATTGTCAGTTAAAGCGACGCAGTGCCGAATCGCAAAAAGTGGTCTGGTCTTAAGCGGTTAATTTGTACATCTTTCCAGCTAACGTGCTGAGCCACTAGTAGAGGGGACTGAGACAAGTTTTAGGGTTAATAACTGCACACAAGTGACATCTATGTCTGTGGAATGTCACCCAGCGTTCCATGACCCTGTGAAATACCTCTAGTGTCACACACAGGGAATTGTCCGTATCCCCGGCTAACGAGGTCATGTGAGAAGAAAGATCAATGGAAGACTGTGCCATGTATTCTTTTCTCCATAAACATTCTCCTCCAGGAATTTCCTCTCTCCATACATTGAGGAACTCCAGTCACATCTGAAATCCGTAAAATTCAGTATTATCGGGGTTTATGTCCCCGCTTCCTGCAGCAATGCAACCTGTAACGAATGTTCCATACGTCTTCACAGCTGCTGAGTGCAATAATTAAAGGACAGGACAGCATTTCTGACCTGAAAATTGTAGTTGTCTGGCTATTAGACTTCAGTGCTAGTAGAGTCACGGACCTAAAGCCAGTGTAGCTGTACCCCCGTAGGGCCTGCTAAAAGTTGGGGTCCACCTGTCGCCCTGCCCAGCAGGCATTTATTTACTTCCAAAATTACCTTGGAGACCATGAACAGTCCATATGCTTGTTTTTGTTGTTTTTATTCAGGGATTTGAACTTGGATAGGGATGGGAACATATGGGATGCCCAGTAGAACCATTTTATACAAGTAAAATGCGCAAAAAAGTCTAAAACAGTATATATCCTATAAGCATTTAGTGCTGGGTACGCATAGTATTATATGCACAATGAGGCCCCAAGTCCAGAGTCTCTATGATTATTAAGGAGGAAGTCCACAATAATATTTAAAAAGATGGGATAAAGGGATCGACTCAGCTGAGGACAGCCCCATGTTTTGGGAGATTACTAAATGCCTTCCTTTGACTCGAGAAATGTGAGTTCATTATGTGAAAACTTTTATTGCATATTAAATTTGTTAAAAATCTGCACCCAGAGGCGCCTCTTCTCCCTCTTTTTGAATTTTTAGAACCATCAATTTGGGACAGAACTATGTACACGACGCTTCTCCAAACTCCTCCTGCACAACACTTCTCCAAACTCCTCCTGCACAACACTTGCTTTCAGACTAACACTCTTTCTCCTGCACAATACTTGACTCCAGGCACAGCTAGCACATGGTTGGGGCCAACTCTGACTCTGTCAGGCCCTAGTGTAGCAAAAATAGAAATAGGAAGTCCTTGGTGCTAGCTGTCCTATGGTGGACTACTGCTCCCTGCCAGCCCTCCTGGCTGCAGCTGCCTGACTCCACTGCCAGTAACATCACAGTCCTTACTGCTGTCTCTGCACACTCCCAGTCCTCTCTCAGGCATGCCTCCCCGGTTCTCCTGACTGTGCTTGTCACTCGCCGGCCCTCCTGGCCTCGCGCACACACCGGTGGTTCCCTCCTGAAAATTTGCCCAGCAGTACTAGCTCCTGCTGTCCTCTTTGACTCCTCTCTGTGCTTCCTGTCCAGATCCTTTATGCGTTCTTGAATGAATCCTTCCTGCACCCGAGTACCAGGCCAAAGTTCACCCCCCCCCCCCAGACTGGGGAGCGCCCCCCAAAGGACCCAACAGCTCTGTACTCCATCCTCCGTTCTTCCACCAGACCACTCCTCCCCAGCTGGGCTGACCCTTGGTATATCAAGGAGGCCTGCCCCCAGCCAGTCCTAGATGGGGATTGGTCAGGGCTCCCTGAGACACCCCAGACAGCTCTACCTCTCTTCCCCTCTTCTTCTAGAAGCCAGAGGGAGGTAACCGAGAACTGATGCTATCTGTGAGTCACCAGCCTACTCAGAGCCACTCCCAGCCCACACAGATCAAAACAAAAAACAAAACCTGCTCTTACAAAAATCCTGACGCTAGGACCTACCTAAGAAGTAGAGGCTGCTACACCAGCCTGTAATATTTTAAAGTCAGAACTCCTGTTTGAGTCATTAGTGACCAGAGGTACTGAATTGGAATGACAGCCAGCTAAGTACGAGGGGCTTGTATTGAGCCTTACCCAGAAAGAGATGAGCTAGGAAACTGTAATTGCCACACTATTCTACATTATTCCCCCAGTAAGTCAATGCACTTGCAAAATCTGTCCTGCAGCTTCTTAAGTCCCTGCAAATAAAATTCTCCCGACTGCTGGTGTAACCAGTCATTTGCAGCATTAGCTGTTAGTAATGGCACCAACTCTCTCACGTGATATTCCCAGATATGTAGCAATAATTTTGGCTGATATTCTGCGGTCCTCCATGAACATGTCATGGATGGCTTTCACATTTGCAGGCACAGAAACGGGCCTTCTCATTTTCCACACCGAAATGGCCAGTTTTAAAATTGACAACCCAACGATTAAGGCCTTATACACACGGACGTTTAAAAAAAAAAAAAGAGCTGTAAAGTTAGTACTGACGCCACGTTTTGCATTGACGTCCATGCGCATTTAGCCGCGCTAGCTTTCAACAGCATTTCTCTGGCTGTATTCAAAATGAATGGTTCCCTATCGGAGCTCATTGATTTGAATAGAAGTCGCACCAGAAGTTGGATCAAGATGAAAATCTTGAAGGGGAACCCCACCGAAATGTAAAAAAAAAATTAGCGTGAGGTTCCTCCCCCCCAAGACAATACCAGACCTTTTTAGGTCTGGTATGGATCTTAAGGGGAACCCCCACCCAAAAAAATGGCGTGCAGGTCCTCCCAAGATCCATACCAGACTTATCTGAGCATGCAGGTCAGGAAAGGGGGGGAGACGAGCAAACGCCCCCCCCCGGACCATACCAGGCCACACGCCCCAAAGCACCTTGTCCCCATGTTGATGAGGACAAGGGCATCTCCCGACAACCCTTGCCCGTTGGTTGTTGGGGTCTGCAGACGGGGGCTTATCGGAATTCTGACACCCCCTTTAACAAGGGGGCCCCCAGATTCCATCCCCCCCCCCACCCTAGGTAAATGAGTATGGGGTACATCGTAACCCTACCCATTCACCTAAAAAAATTAAATAAACACACTATACAGGTTTTTAAAGCATTTTTATTAAGGCAGCTTCGGGTCTTCTTCCTCTGCCGGTCCTTCTCCCCTCTCTGGTGATTCTCCTCCTCTCTGCACTGTCTTCTCGCTCTTTTGCCGGGTCTTCTCCCTCTGTTGTTCTTCTGAAGTTGACTCAACGCAATCTCCCGGTGTAATGCTGGGTCTGCCGTGTGCAATGACTTATATTGACATGGGGCGGGGCCACCCAATGACGTAATTTGGAGGCCACACCCCCTTGTGACATCACCACCCGGGGCATGATGGGGGCGATGACGCCACAAGGGGTTTTCATGTGTTTGAGGCTCTCTAGCTGCTGTAACAGCAGCCATCAAGTCCGGTGTGTAGGCAATCTTACTGTTCGGGCGGCTCATCTGTCTGGACACGATCGTTTTTACATCTTGATCACTGGGATGGTGGCCTCTACTACTGACTGTTATCTGATCCGATGAATGTCACATCTTTTATAGTGTGTGTGTGTGTGTGTGTGTATATATGTGTGTGTGTGTATATATATATATATATATATATATATGTGTGTGTGTGTGTGTGTGTGTGTGTGTGTGTGTGTGTGTGTGTGTGTGTGTGTGTGTGTGTGTGTGTGTGTGTGTGTGTGTGTGTGTGTGTATATGTATGTATGTATGTATGTATATATATATATATATATATATATATATATATATATATATATATATATATATATATATATATATACATACACATTTTATATTATATTTTTTTTACTAGTAATGGTGGCGATCCGCGACTAATGGCGGGAATGGGATATTGCGGCAGACATTCTGACACTTTTTTGGGGAATCCGTGACACTAATACAGTGATCAGTTCTAAAAATACATTAAGAGATGGTTTGTGATTGACTGACTGGTTACTGTTTATTCCTCCTCTGTGTATTTTGAGTTGTTTGACATTTAGCTGGCGATAAGGACACCCAACTGTTTACTGACATTTTACAGTTATAATTGTAGAATAATTTCTATATTTAGTGCTTTGTTATATGTCACCTGTGGAATCTCTTCCACTTCCATAAAGGTCGTGTAAAGTGTTTTTTTTTTCCTTTTATTCTTCCATGACCTGAAAAGCTGGTGGTGGACCTTGTTTGGCTTTCTAGGGAAATTTATAGTAAATGTCACGTTTTCCAGGAAACTATTGTGGCTTAACCCTCTGTTTATAGCTGTGTATAGCTAGGTAAATGCTTCCTCTAATGGACATAGGAAAATGGTAATTGTTTGGCTATACGTGACTTCCATACTTTGAGTCCCTGCCCCAGAACAAGCATGTAGCAAGACCTTAATAACCACAAAAAAATAAAATACACACTACAGCAGCTTGAAATCACTTAGGAGGGTGTTATACTCCCAAAATGAGTATTCTTAATAAGGTGGCTGTAAGTCTCAGGCATGAAATATGAGTAAAGCATTTCCCTCTATAGTGTCTTAATCCAGAGCACTAAGTGTAATTTCTCTCTGCTGCTTCCTTCCTCTGCCATCAGCATGAACCACCTTTGACAAGTTTTCCAGATGCCAAGAGATGAAAGGTGACAGTGGAGGGAGCTCCAGCACACAGCATGCGATTGACAGCCTCAGCTCTGTTCCTCTGAGCAGTTTGAAGGGGGTGTGTCCCTTCCCTCCAATCAGCTCTCGGAGCTCTCCTCAGTGAGCTCTGCAGAGTGTGATTACAGCTCTGCGCCCACTGCTAGTGTGGATAGGGGGGGGGGGGGGGGGAGTGGGGATGGGGGGGAAGGGGGCGGGCTGGAGGAGTGGGGATCTGGCGGCGGTAAATTTACACTCACCAGTAATGTAAATGGATCATGTGGTGGTTGGTCTACTACTGTCCGAGTAGTGTCACTCCATCAGATAAAAGGAACGTGTTCCATAGCCTCCATGCCTTTAGAAGGCTTCTCTTGTTTATTTTGGGCTGTATTGATTAAATCCTCTAATTTCTTAATGTCTTCTACTCTACTTAACCAAGTCCCAATAGAGGGTGGCGTGCTGTTCTTCCAAAAAAGGGGGATGCAAGATTTGACAGCATTCAGTAAGTGTCGTAAGATTTGATTTTTGGCATTGTTTTGCTGGGATCTCGGTAACATGGAGCAGGAAGAAGGCCAGGTCATCGGATCTTTATGATCCTGTGATTTTCTGGGTGATATGCAGTATAGTTGTCCAAAAGTGTTTCAACCGAGGACAAGACGAAAAAATGAAGGAGCGTCCCACTGTCCGTCTGGCATCCCATCATTGGTTTTAATGGGAGGAATGGTGCCCCCTTGATGACATTGAGGAGAATAGTATACCATTGATGGTGTCAGTAGGGGGAATAATGCCCCATCATTGGTGTCTTGAGTTTGTGGAATAGCGCCCCAAGGGTCAGATAAAGGCAAGCAAAGGGCCACATGCGACCCCGGGGCGCAGTTTGGAGACCACTGTTCTAGAGGGATCCGAGAGGTATAGTATATGGATAGTTACATCGGTGCAAGCTGGGTCAATGTAACTATGTAAAAAATCTCCATACGTGGAATTCTTCAATTGCTTGCTTAGGTCTAGGGGGATTGGAAAAGTAGATTTTACTTGCCCAATCCTTGACTCCTCTGCGCTGCTAGACCAGTCCCCGTAGCATCTTCTTCCCCATGCTCCAGCGGTCAAAAGCACTGATGTTATCAAGACTGAAGCCGGGTTCGTAGCCCTGCATTGGACATGAGGGCGCTAAGGGATAGTCCAGAGCATAGGAGAGCAGAGAAGAGCGCCATCACTGGAGGGGGAGCAGAAGATCGGGCAAGTAAAACTTATTTTATTCTCCCCTAGACCTAAATGAGCAATTAACCCTTGCAGTGCCGGGGTTGTTAAGACCCACTGCAAAGGTAGATTTTATTTTTTCCCGGAGTTCAGATTTAACGTGGCAGTATAGAAATGTACCGGTTCACCAAGATGCTGTAAAATAACAGTAGTGACGTGCGTACACAAAAGGCTGTGCGTTTATTAGTCTTGTGGGTTCGCATTTGCGGCCATCGTTAGAGCTTTATAGCTGCTGAGAAGTAGGTTAAGCAACTGTTTTCCAGTAAAAGGATGAGCCAGGAATGCCGATCAATACTCCAGACTTTCTTCTAATGCGCCTGTGATTTGCCTGCTGACCAGTAGGTGGCTGAGTTGTATCCTGATGGCAACAATCACACAGAAGCTTTTCACTACGATTGCAATTCAGCTGTGGAATTGATTTTAATTGTATGTAAACCCAAGAAAAAGAATGTAATCTATTGCTGTTTACCCGCTTTTAGATGTAGTTGCATTCGTTTTTTCTTTTATTCTCCCAGGCTTTTTTGCACTTTTCCTATCCTAGGACGACAACCCTCCTCCTCTGTACTGTAGCTCTTGAAGAGCCGTGTTGTCACCCCAGGACTACAGAACCCCTCTGACGCTCTCATCCTCTCCATAACCTGGGGAGGGGAGGTGTTTGTAGTCCAGAGGTCCTCAATCTTATTATGGCCCAGTAAATTCTTTAAAAACTTTCGATGCCTCCAAAAGGAAAATAACAAGTGTAATAAAATTATGTAAATTAATGCAAAATATGATTTTTTTTAAATGCTCTGGATGTCACTATGGGGGGGGGGGGGGGGGGGGGGGGGTCCTGGAGGGGGTAAGAGGATTCTGTAGCAGATATGGTTGCCCTGTTAGGGATGAGTTTTCTGTAGGAGGCTGGGGGCAAGTGTGGTGGGATGATATCTCTGGAGGGATCAGGGGTGTCTCTGGGAGACTAAGGACTTTGCAGAGGCAATGGCATAGACTGGAGGGTACTGTGGGGGCTAGAATGGCATTCTAGGGGGAGGTTGAGGGGCACTGAGACATTGTTGGAGGTTGGGCACACAGTGGCAGGCTGGTGGGTTCAGTGACAATCTGTGGGAGCTTGGGGGACACTGTAAGAGGTTGAGGGAGCAATATTGCACACTGTAGGAGGTTGGGGGCACTATGGGGGGCTGGAAGCTCTGGGGCAGATTTGGGGTCCCTGTGGGAAGCTGGGCAGCACTAGGGGGGGCTGAGGAATTCAGGGGGCATGGTAGGAGGTTGGGGAGCACTATGGGAGGTAGGAGTTCAGGTTTTGTACCTGGCTGGAGGCCCTGAAGGTGGGAGACTTCAGGCCATGGCACAGTGGTTCAGAACCACCGCTGTAGTCTACAGAGAGCTGATAAGAGTGCAGCAGTAAAGTTATCAGCTCAGATTTCTGGCAGGATAAAAAAATGTATTTATTTTTTATTTTTTTATTTTTAGTACTTATTGAACAAATGAAACCATTTTGTACATTTTTTTTTTTTAACAGTATATTTAATGGACCAAAAGGAAGCAAATAAGAGAAGTCCATTGTTTAGGGTTTATATACACTTTAACCACTTCCCGACCAGCTGCCACAGTTGTACTGCGGTAGGTTGGATCTCCTGCGTGGATCGGCGTTGTTGTACGTTGGGCGCTTACACGGCGATCTGTGGGCGCGCCCATTCGCTAGCGGGGGAGCCAATCAGCAGTCGCTCCACAGAGAGGCAGAACGGGGATCTGCCAGTGTAAACAAACAGATCCCGGTTCTGTTAGGGGAGTAGAGTGAGATTGTCTGTTCCTAGTGATTAGGAACAACGATAGCTCTCTACTCCCTGTCGTCCCCTCACAGTTAGAAAGCAATTCCCTAGGGAAAATGTAACCCTGTGATTGCCCCTAGCGTTAACCCCTTCCCTGCCAGTGTCATTTAAACAGGAATCGGTGCATTTTTTATAGCACTGATTGCTATATACATGTGAATGGTCCCAAAAAAGTGTCAACTGTCTGATCTGTCCGCCGCAATCTCGCAGTCCCGCTAAAAATCGCAGATCACCGTCATCACTAGTAAAAAAAAAAAAAAAATAATAAAAATGCCATAAATCTATCCCCTATTTTGTAGATGCGATTTAACTTTTGCGCAAACCAATCATTATGTGCCAATTGCCATATTTTTACCAAAAATATGTAGTATAATACATATTGGCCTAAACATTTATTATTATTTTTTTTTTGGGGGGGTGGTCTTTTTATTATAGCAAAAGGTTAAAAATTATTTTTTTCCCCAAAATCTTCGCTCATTTTTTTGTAGCTCAAAAAATGAAAAAAAGCAGAGGTGATCAAATAAAAAAAGAAAGCTCTATTTGTGGGGGGAAAAAAGCACATCAATTTTATTTGGGTACAACGTCGCAAGACTGCGCAATTGTCAGTTAAAGTGATGCAGTGCCGTATTGCAAAAAATGGCCTGGCCAGGAAGTGAATAAATCCTTCCGGGGCTGAGGTGGTTAAGCGAGAGAAGATACTACAATGAGCAGAGATCGGAACTAAAGTCTGCAATACTAACCTCTTCATCGCCACTGGGCATCTTCTACCCAACATCTAGGTGCGGAACTTCTGCCATCTTCATTTGCCTGCGCGGGATGACATCACTCCTGTGCTTTTTTTATACACACCGATATTTTCTGTAATGCTTTGCTTTCTATATACTGTTTGTTCAATAAGAGAGTGCATAGAAATGGAACTGTGCTTTTGAAAAACAAATCAAAAAAGTCCCCTAAGTATTCAGCAGCTGAACACTAGAATTCATTCACAAGGAATCAAATATGTGTACATTAAAGCCTCATACACACGATCGGACCTTGTACCAACTTTCCCGTGGATTTTTGTACAAAGGACGTTGGCCCCAAGTTTGTATTGCATACACACGATCGGACTTTTTAGGCAACAAACATGAACGTAGTGACGTTTCAACGTACTGATGACACTTCAAAAGAGGACGTTCAAATACTCCAGCGCCACCTTTGGTCAACTTCTGTATTGTTGTCTGATCTTTTGCATTGGTTCTGAGCATGCGTGTTTGTACTTTGTACAAAAGTCCGATGGTTTTGTGTACACACGGTCGGACTTTGCTCCATCAGACTTTTGTTGGTAGAAAGTTGGTCCGTTCGCACAGCCAACAAAAGTCTGATAAACTGAAAAAGTTGGTCCGATGGAGCGTACACGCGGTCGGATGTTGGTCCAAAACAGCTAATTTGTATGTTTGTTGTCAAAAAGTCCGATCGTGTGTACGGCCCTTTAGCAGTGCAGCGCTATGATTGAGTCCATCCAAATGTGTAAAACAGCTAAAATATTTTTTCCAAAATATTATACAACTAAAAAAGTGACAAAACTGTATGTTAATTCATACCAGTCCCACGCGGAGCTTACAAATCTAAAAGTCTTTGGCCAGGCATCCAAGTACACACTCTTCCTGTACGTCCTATTTAAAGGAAATATATGGTCACAACATACAATTTCATTTTGTAACATCAGCATTATAATAACCCTATAAAAAATAGTTATTATGGACAATACAATATAAGCTTACTTGAAAAATCTCCTTTCATATTGTGAGCGCTGGCTGTCTTTCCACAACCTCCAGGATTCCCTGCATGCTTTGCAGCTTCTCATTGTTTAAGGACTACATGTCCCATGGTACCTTGCTGTCTGCAAGCTGTGACTCCTGTGCTGACCCCGCCTCCTAAAACTCCTCCTCTCAGCACCTCTGTAGTTCAGAAGGCGGGCTCTGTGAAATGTGTGACACAGCAGTGCTATTCACAGGGCATAGCGACTATATCTCACAGAATTCAAGGAAGAAAATGTATCAGGATTTTCACAAAGTAAGTTTGCAAACTTCGAGATCATTCAGGATAATAGGAGAAGGCCAGAAATAATACAATGTGGAAATGAATACATGATTTTACATTATGACCATGGGTAAACTTTAACCGGACCAGAACTCTGGGCAAACTCAAGGTTGGCTCCCCTGGGAAAAACGACGTTCCCTTACGTCGCCTTGCCTTTTGGACACTAGGGGGCGCGCCGCCGGAGGCGATGCGAGTGCCCGCATCGCTGTATAATTGTCATTATTCACAAAAATGTGTCAAAAGTGTCTGATCTGTCCCGATTTAAAAATCGCTGATCACCGACATTACTAGTAAAAAAAATTATAATAAAAATGCCATAAATCTATCCCCTATTTTACCAAAAATATGTAGAAGAATACATATTGGCCTAAACTGAAGGAAACATATTTTTTTTAAATTTAGGATATTTATTGCAAAAAGTAAAAGATATTGGGTTGTGTTTTTTTTTTTCTTGTTTTTTTTCAAAACTGTCGCTATTCTTTTGTTTATAGCGCAAAAAATAAAAACCGCAGAGGTGATCAAATACCACCAAAATAAAGCTCTATTTGTGGGAAAAAAAGGACGTCAATTTTGTTTGGGTGCAACGTCGCACGACCGCGCAATTGTCAGTTAAAGCGACACAGTGCCGAATCACAAAAAACGGCCTGGTTATTGAGCAGCCAATCTTCCGGGGCTGAAGTGGTTAAGCAGTAGCAAATTTAAAATGTGTCTGAACCGATGGGCAAAAATTTAAAATATTGAATTTTATCCCTACTTAGATGTGATAGCTGCATTCATTTTCCCTATTTCAAGCTTTTTTTTATTTATTTTGTATTTTTTTTTCTATCTGGTGATCCTGCCAATTACACACTTCCTGTTCTATGGTAACAACGCTCACTCTAGTGAGCTAGTTATGAAGGGGCAGCATTGTCGCCCCTTGGTTCCTAGGGTGACAATGCTGGATTACAAACCCCTCCCCCTCTCCTCATCTCTATAACATGGGGGTGGTGTTCCAAACTTGACAAAGTTACTCGGACCCTGAAGTTCTATTGGGATCAACAGGCATTTGTCTGGAGTTGTAGTCTTTATCAGCTGGTCGATCGTTGGGCTCTCATTCAAGTTAAATGATGAAACCAGCCAAAGGCTACAGAACAGGATTGAAAGGGCCCTATGTGGCCCAAAAAAACATCAGCATGACCTGCAATGTGATGGTGGTTGAGTTCTTGGAGGACAACCAAATGAGACAAGGAGAGCATACAAACCGCGTATTGTACAAACTTTATATTCCATGGATTGTGAACCCAGGACCCCAGTGCTGCAAACCAAAAGTGCTCACAGCTTAGCCATCACAATCTGGATTAAAAGTGGAACTTCAGTCATTTTTTCATCTATTAAATCTTCTGCCCTTGTTGTTGTTGTTGTTGTTGTTGTTGTTTTTACTTTGGATAGTAAAACATTTTTTTTCTGGTAAAAAGCCTAGACTTATGACATCATGCACAGCTCTCTCTCTCACTCTTGTGAGCGTTTGCCATGAAGGGAGGGGGGATGAGTCATAAGAGTGCCAAAGAGAGCTGCAGAGCTGGAGGTGTGCCTCCCGTGTGTCTGTGTAAATCCAGGAAGTGAACATGTAGCAGCTTCAGTTGCCCACAGTTAAAATGGCTGCAGCCAGACTCAGTGGAGGGAGATTTCTGCAGCATATTTGGCAAGTACAGAATAAAAGTATATATAAAATAATATGCAAAGTAGTTGGAGGGAAGCTTCAGAATGATAAAGATGTTTTTATTACAAATTATGTGAGCAGACTGCAGTTCCTCTTTAAGTTGAAGAAATTGATAACTTATATGATTTTTTTTATTTATTTTTTACTCTAGGAGTTTAGGTATACTCGCAACTCGCTATCCCGCGACCATGTCCTTCCTATGCACCAGAGTAACCGGGACGGGGTGGAAGACATGTCCTTGTTGGCTGACCTGCATGAAGCTGCCATCATGTTAAATCTACATCTCCGCTACCAGCAAGACAAAATCTACGTAAGTAATCAACTGCTGCCTCCATATATAAAAAAAAATGATATTAACCACTTTCCGACCGGCGCACGACGATGTACGTCCATTTTTTGAAGAGGGATATCTCGGTAATGGCAGCAGCTGCTGCCACAACCGAGGTATCCATCTCTTCAGGCGCCGGTCGGCTGTCCGATAATGGTGGTCATCGCGGCGTATTCGCCGCGAGATCACCGTTATCGGAGGCGATCGGGTCCGTTCTCCTCCTGTGTCTAGAGATGAGTGACGCTAAGATGGCCGCCACTCATCTCTATACCATAGGAGGGCGGAAGCGACGTCAAAAAACGTCACTTCCGCCCATACCTCTTAAAGAGGAATTTTCAAATGTCATTTTTTTTAAATGACATTTTTTTTTATTTTTTTTCATTGAAGTCCAAATATGAGATCTGAGGACTTTTTGACCCCAGA
Source organism: Lithobates sylvaticus (assembly GCA_028564925.1). Lineage (NCBI taxonomy): Eukaryota > Metazoa > Chordata > Amphibia > Anura > Ranidae > Lithobates > Lithobates sylvaticus. Next base: position 31,693,097 of record CM053031.1, read on the forward strand.
TCTCATATTTAAGAGGACCTGTCATGCTTTTTTCTATTACAAGGAATGTTTACATTCCTTGTAATAGGAATAAAAGTGAGCCAATTAATTTTTTTAAAAAAAAAAAACAGTGTAAAAATAAATAAAATTAAGAAAAACAAAAAAAATTTTTTTTAAAGCGCCCCGTCCCGACGAGCTCGTGCGCAGAAGCGAACGCATACGTGAGTAGCGCCCGCATATGAAAACGGTGGTCAAACCACACATGTGAGGTATCGCCGCGATCGGTAGAGCGAGAGCAATAATTATAGCCATAGACCTCCTCTGTAACGCAAAATATGCAACCTGTAGAATTTTTTTAAACGTCGCCTATGGAGATTTTTGAGGGTAAAAGTTTGATGCCATTCCACGAGCGGGCGCAATTTTGAAGCGTGACATGTTAGGTATCAATTTACTCGGCGTAACATTATCTTTCACAATATATAAAAAAAAAAATGGACTAACTTTACTGTTTTTTATTTTTTTATTCAAAAAAGTGAATTTTTTCCAAAAAAAGTGCGCTTGCAAGACCGCTGCGCAAATACGGTGTGAAAAAAAGTATTGCAACGACCGCCATTTTATTCTCTAGGGTGTTTGAAAAAAAACAATATATAATGTTTGGGGGTTCTAAGTTTTTTTTCTAGCAAAAAAAACTGTTTTAAAACATGTAAACACCTAAAATCCAAAACGAGGCTGGTCTTAAAGTGGTTAAGGTTAAAAAAAAACAAATTTTAGTTATTTTCGATATAATAAGTCCAACTGGAGAGATTTCACTTTCACTTCTGTTCACCTCCTGATCTGTACAGTTGTTGCCTTCCTTACAGGTACAGTGAAACCTTGGTTTACGAGTAACGCGGTTAACAAGCATTTTGAAAGATGGGAAAAAAATTTTTTTTTTTTTTATTCTGACTCGGTTTGCGAGTGTTGTCTCACAATACGAGCAGAATTCAAGCTAATGGGGTGTGCAGTACTGCATTTGGCCAGAGGTGCGGGGGCGCCGGTGACACTCGGAACAGTCTGTTGCCGTTTGGAAATACTCGTGTATTTCCGAGGCTCTCTGGCCCCACCACCTTTGGCCACATGCGGTATTGCATGCAATAGAAGTCAATGCGGAACAAATTATTTTCGTTTCCATTGACTTCTATGGGGAACCTCGCTTTCATATGCGAGTGCTTTGGATTACAAGAATTCTCCTGGAACGGATTATGCTCGTAATCTAAGGTTCCACTGTATTAGGTTTCTCTGCAATCACTCCTATTGTTCCTGAGCGTTCTATAAAAGAACACATCCCCAGCAACCCTTTTAGATGTGCATGCTCAAGCAACTGATCAGCAGATCGCACAGCTAAAGTCTTCAGCACCCAGCGGCCACCTTAGAAGAAAATGCACGTTTTTTATTTTTACGGAAGGGGCAAGCTTTTGAAAGCGGTTCCCAGGAAGGGTGCTGTGAAGGTGTTTTTTTTCTGGAGCCTCCCATTAAACTAGGAACACATGCCAGCAGTCAGACCCGGTGGTGACATCACTAAAAGTATTAACAAAATGATTTAATGTAAAATTTTCAATCTGTTTTTATTAGGAGTTTCCTAAAGAGGTAACGCAAAACGTACAGAAACAATGTAAGAAGATTACATGGGAGGGTTACAAAAGCAAGGCAAAAGAGAATTTCATTGATGTCAAGAACCGTGTAATCTAATATAATTCACTGTAAGCTGTATATAATACAAAGCAAGAGATTATAGGGATCATACAGGAGGAATATTCCGTTACACTGGAAAATTTGAATTGCATGTTGGTGGTTGGATGGAGACAAAAGGAATATATTATATTCCCACTCCTAGTTAGTTTGGTGCTCTAATATTTTTTTTTTTTCTCTTGCAGACCAATATCGGCTCCATTCTGGCTTCGGTGAACCCCTACAAGCAAATTGCTGGGTTGTACGATGAAAGCGCCGTGGACTTGTACAGTCGGCACCACTTTGGGGAGCTGCCACCCCACATCTTTGCCATCGCCAACGAGTGTTATCGCTGCCTGTGGAAGAGACATGACAGTCAATGTGTACTCATCAGGTACGTGCCAACGCTCACACCTCTCATTGTTTTATCTGTTTATTTTATGATTAGGTGAAAGGATATTTCATCATATTTACTCAAGAAGCTAACAAACATAATAAATGGCCACCTGATCCTTTTCACTTCTTAATATGGCATCAGATTAACCGCTTCAGCCCCAGAAGGATTTACCCCCTTCCTGACCAGAGCACTTTTTGCGATTCGGCCCCTGCGACGCTTTAACTGACAATTGCGCGGTTGTGCGGCGTTGCGCCCAAACAAAATTGGCATCCTTTTTTCCCCCCAGAAATAGAGCTTTCTTTTGGTGGTATTTGATCGCCCCTGCGGTTGTTATTTTTTTTGCGCTATAAACAAAAGCAAAATTTTGAAAAAAAAAAAGCAAAATTTTTTACTTTTTGCTATAATAAATATCCCCAAAAATATATAAAAAAAAAAAACAAATTTTTTTCCTCAGTTTAGGCCGATATGTATTCTTCTACATATTTTTGGTAAAAAAAAATCGCAATAAGCGTATATTGATTGGTTTGCGCAAAAAAGTTATAGCGTCTACAAAATAGGGGATAGTTTTATGGCATTTTTATTATTCTTTATTTTTTTTTTATTACTAATGGTGGCGATCTGCGACATTATGGCGGACACTTTTGACACTATTTTGGGACCATTGTCATTTAAACAGCGATCAGTGCTATACAAATGCACTGATTACTGTGTAAATGACACTGGCAGGGAAGGGGTTAAACAATAGGGAGCGATGAAGGGGTTAAGTGTGTCCTAGGGAGTGATTCTAACTAAGGATGAGCTCCAGCGTGTTCCCACAGCCCACGGGCAGAGCTCGCCAGGAAATCAGCACAGCGATGCGCTAATCACAGGCAGTGAGACATTTCCCGATCTCTGCAGCCAATGTCTCACTGCCTGTGATCAGCACAGTGCCGACTTCCTGGCGGGCTCTGCACGTAGGGTGTGTGAACAAGCCGGAGCTCATCCTTAATTCTAACTGTGGGGGATGGGCTTTAACTGGCATGATAGCGATCACTGCTCCCTGTCATCGGGATCTCTGTCATGGCAGAACAGGGAAATGCCTTGTTTACATAGGCACTTCCCCGTTCTGCGGCTCCGTGACACGACCGGCGGGCATCAAGTACGCCGGTCGCGCTGTACGTGGCGGCGTGCGCCTACTAGCCCCAGCTCTTAAAGGGGATGTACAGGTACGCCCATTTGCCCACCGCTGCCATTGTACCGACGTATATTGGCGTGCAGTGGTCGACAAGTGGTTGATATGGCATCAGATTAAAATTGCTCCAATCCAAAGTATTGGAAAATCTGATCACTTCCTTTTCAGTGGGGGAGATTTATTCAAACTAGAGCACTCGGGATCTGGTGCAGCTGTGCAAAGTAACCAATCTGCTTCTAACTTCAGCTTGTTCAATTGAGCTTTGACAATTTTCCCTCGTTCACATTGGAGTGATTTGTTATGTGATTTTACAGGTCAAATCGCATGACAAGTTGCAGCCTATTGCCGGCAATGGTATCGTTCTCGGCTTTGTGGTGCCGCACTGATTTGCAAAAGTAGTTCCTGCTCTTCTTTTTTTTTCAGATTTCAGGTGCGACTTCTTCAATAGACGTCTGTGCATGAAGCCGCATACATGTCTTTCAAGTAGCACCTGAAATCGTGCTGACCTGCTACTTTTTTAAATCGTGCCATTTCAAGTAAAGTAGCATGATTTCAAAGTAGCATCAATGTGAATCGGGGCTTAGGCTCAGTTCACACTGCCGCGACTTGGGATCCGACGTGCGAGACCCCAAGTCACATGACATGTGAAATTCTATGTTAGACAATGAGAGCCGTCTTAATTGGCACAACTGAAGTCGCTCCGACTTTAGAAAAGGTTCCTGTACTACTTTAAGGGGACTTCTAGAAGACTTGTGCCCATAGACTTTAATGGCAGTCGCCTCCAAGTTGGATCCTCATCTATATTGATGCGATTTGGATCCGATATTACAGGAAGATAGCACAGGCATTCCCGAAAGTCGCTTCTACAGTCGCATCAAAGTAGTACTCAAGTCGCCAGGCAAAGTTGTGCAACTTTCAGGTTGCAGTAGTGTGAACCGAGCCTAAGGCCCCTTTCACACTTATACGACTTGTCCCGCAATTTGGGACTGCAAAGTAGCATGACAAGTCGTTCCCCATGATTTCCAATGACAGCCATTCATATTAGTACGACTTCAAGTCGTTCCGACTTCAAAGTAGTCCCTGCACTACTTTGGTCCGATTTTGATGCCACTTACACAGGCATTCCTTGAAATCGCGGCCGCGAATCGCGGCAAAGGGCCTTAGGCTCCATTCACACCTGGGCGTCTTGAATTGCGGCAGAACTGCTGTGTTTCTGCCCACGATTTCAAAATGCTCTATTAAAATGACAAAACGCACAACACATCTGAAATTCGCATTGTGTGATTTGTAATTTTTAGCAGAGCGTTTTAAAATCGCTGCAATTCTGCACACAATTCAAAACGCCCAGGTGTGAATGCAGCATAAAAGCTGGAAGCTGATTGGTTTCTATGCAGAGTTGCACTATATTTTGCACTCCAGTTTTAGTAAATAGCCTCTAATGCTTAAATAAAGCTGTTAATGAATGCCCAGTTTTAACTTCACAATTGTCTAATTACTGGCGGTCTAGCAAACTTTTGGGTTAGTTTCTGATTACTTGTAAACATGTTTGCAAAATCCCAATGGGTCAAAAGTGGCTGAAATGAACCAATACAAATCGCCAGCTTAGGAGAATGTTAAAGAGGAACTTCTCTGTCCGTTTGCTTCTCCCTTCATCGTCTGGTGACTCCATTATGACGCCCTCGCAGATATGCCATAGGGCTCTTCCTGGCTGTCAGGAACATGGCACATCTTTGCATGTTCAAGAAGGGGGAAGCTTTTGAACTTCCAAATTACCCTTCTTTGCATATGTCCGGGGAAACTCGCACATGTGTAGATGTGCCACAGGGCTGTCGGGACCTGAAGCCCTGCAGCACATCTCTGTATGTGCCGAATCCAGGAGGGGGTCGGGGGGGCGGCTGGTCCCCAGATGTCATTCTCACCTAAGCAAGAAATGAATAAGTGCATTTTCACACAATAGATGTTTATGGAATAGGATGTTATTTAATTAAAGTATAACTAAAGGCAAAATGTGCTTTTTCGTTTTGGTTAGAGTGGAGAGGGATTAGAACCTCTGTCAAGATTTATCTGTGCCCTCATTAGGGAGATTCACCCTCTCTATTTGCCCTGTTTACCATGATCATTGAAAGTAATTGCAAACTTTGGGTTGTCCCCAGAACAGAAATAGAGGGAATCTTCCTATAAGGACACTGTTTATGGCGACAACCAGGGATTCCCTCACTTTAGAGGGATCTCCTCTCACTTCCGGTCTTGGCTATGGGACAGGAAGTGAAGGGAAATCTCCCCAAAGGGACACAGATGGCAAACGTAAACCTTAAAGGGGTTAGAACCCTTCCTTACTCTTCTTCAAAATTAGCCTTTAGCTGTCATTTAAGTTTTGGCACCTGATATTGAAGAAGATGCGTTTAGGTTTGATTTAATTGATGCAAATTAAGAGAGGATTTCTCCTCGTTTTGAGTAGATTGACTTCCTGTTTTTGTCTCCAGGACAGGAAGTGAAAGAAAATCTCCCCAATGGAACAAAACAATTTTCAAAACAAAACAAAGTTCCATTGTAGCACTAGATATATACAGTACTTTTTTAGTGTCCTAATTTTGTACAGAACTGTCCCCACTTGCCAGTCTAGGCCCCCGCAGTTGCGATCATGCGCCAACATATAATGTAGCTCTGGTCGGTGAACTCTTGACTTGTCTTGTTGCAGTGGAGAGAGCGGGGCTGGCAAAACGGAGAGCACAAAGCTGCTGATGAAATTTCTGTCCTCCATGAGCCAGAACTGCGCGGGAGGCGGAAACCAGACGACCGTGGAAAAAGCCATCATGGAAAGCAGGTCAGATATACCCGGCAGCAAGCTTTTATTTTTTTATTTTATTTTTTCAGTTTTTGGTCTTGTAATTGGTGTCTAAAAGGATCAAAGAAAGATTGTCTGGCATGTTGGTCATATTTCTTTGATTATCTTGTTTGCTACAGTAATCGTTTTCACAATCGCATGCTTTGAAAATGGAAAGATTGGCTTTTTAATACGTTTCTTTGACTGTGGGGTTTGATGTTAGATGCAGGCTGGCCCTCAATCTGGCCTATATGGGCCAGAGGAAGCAACTAGGATTGAGCTTCAATATCTCCAACCTGTTATTCATGTTGCATTGGGTTGACGGGCTGACTCCAGGTTTTGTGTTACTTTAAATCAGTGGGTTACAAACTACAGCCTGGGATGTTGTACTTATGTTGGCTTTATCCGGCCCTTGGTGCACTATTAATCCCCCTGATATGAGACACTATTCCTCCCAGTGATGCCAACAATGGGGCATTATTCCTACCACTGGAACCAAAGATGAGGCACTATTCTTCTCCCTAATACCAAAGACAGGACAGTACTGCTCCCCCTGTTACCAAAGTTGGGGGGACCTGTTTACTTCCACTGCACACAATTGCCTTAAAGTCTGAAGGACAGTAAGATTTTGATAGTTGGTGAGGAGTTGTATTGCCTCCCCACTGACTGCTTTAGCCCCTTGAACCCCACACTAGCATGCCATACCCATGTGCATTGCACATGGCTGCATAGCGGTAAAAAAAAGCCCTAACCTAATCCTACCAGGCCTGTCCTATAGACTTCAACCAAGAGGGGGAGCCCTTCACAAATACCAGTATTCTACAAGCCCCCAGGAAAACGTGGATATGGGCTCAACCCCTCCTCCTAAAATTGTTCAAAAAACTATATCAAAGAATTGCATGACACCTCCCAAATAAAAAAATCTTTATATGCATTTTAAGATATAAAAAGTGCACAATTCCACACAAATAAACAATTGGAAAACAGAAATGTTAAAAACGCCTGCTACCAAGTTTCCACCCTCTATCGTAAATATTTGTGAGTTGCAGAGTGGCCCCATTCATTTGGGCGCTACGCCTGCCAAAAGCAGCAGGAGGGGATAATTCCTGCTACAGCTAAAAACACGGCTCAAATGCGGGGTTTTACTGCCCCCTTAGCTGCTAGTATGAAGGAGCCCTAAAACATGCAAATGATAATATTGTCTTGAAAACATTACTTCACAAAATGTACAGTATGAAACTGGCTTTTAGGCTTAAGATTGGAGTGATTAAACTCAAGCGCTAGGTGTGTTTACAATGGGTTGCGCCAGTCCAAAACCGTACTTTAGGGCATGGCAGCCTACTTTTACTTAAAAGCAAGTCAAAGTTCATACAGAAGGGTCTTCCTACGCAGGAGATTCTCACCTTCACTGCAAAGACATAACATTCAGGCTCCTGGCTCGCTTGCGGCAGCTTTACTGCTCCGAGTACCTCTGTAGGGTCTTCCTGACCATCAAACGCTGAACTTTAGCTCTACGTCTTTCCCTGAAGCTCCCTAGCTGCCGTTGTCCCTCCTGGACTCTCTCTACAGCCTCCTGGCTGCTCCCGTCCCACATGGACTTCCTCTCAGGCTCGGGCCTTCCTCTGTCCCAACCTGACCTTGATGCACGGCAGCATCTCACGCGGTTTCCTTCACACACTCTGACTTCCCTCAGAAGGGTAGGGCCCTGAGCTCTAAAGCTGGCTCCATTATGAAGCCAGCACACACCTGATCCATCAGTGTGCTTGCTTCTCTTAGGCCAGGTTCACACTATTGCCGTTTGGATGTGGGTTTCCCGCATCCAATTCGCATGTCAGGAGAGTGTGCCTGGCTTTCAATGGCATCGGTTTACACTTCATCCGGGGCGGCTGTGGGGTGAATTGCACAGAGGACCTGTGCGTCTTCTGGTCCGTTTTCAGGTCTGAATTCAGCCCAAATTTAAACCTGAAATCAGATCTGAAATGCTGTGAGCAGCTCCATGCTGCAGTGTGAACCCAGCCCTAAAATCTGGTGTAAACCACCATTTTATAAAATAGCATTGGGTCCCCCTACTACAGTGTGTGTGTGTGTGTGTGTGTGTGTGTGTGTGTGTGTGTGTGTGTGTGTGTGTGTGTGTGTGACGCTGGGCCTCTCCCTTCAGATGAGACGGCACCGGACCATCCCTGGATCAATAGGCTCCAAGATCCGCTTGGGCCTATCCTCAGTCGCGTTGCCTCGGACCAGCCAGCCCAGAGACCCAGGATACGTAGCTCTGCACCCCAGACCAGGAGGGCCATGGGGCTGGATCAGGAGGACCACTAAATCCAAAAAGACAGAACCCCCCCCCCCCCCGCGCTGACGTCGGTACCTTTTTTTTAAATACCATCTCCCAGAATTCACAGCAGGAAAACACTCCCACTGGTTCTGGTTCCGAGCAATAGGTGGCATTCAATACATCCAGCATAGACTGCGTTTCTACTCTTGCCGGTGGTGACAGTGACACCTACGGTCAAGGAGAACCCAGTGCAACCCAGCTGGACTGGCACAGAAACCAGTAATTTAGAGAAATTCGCCTGGAGCCCAACTGTGGCCTCCGGCAACTGAGCAGTCGGGATGAACTGGCATCCCAGCAGAGAAGGCTGATCGGAGACCGGTGGGTTTTGCCCACGTATGGGAGTTTCCATTCTGTCAGGACTCACCTGTGGAGACACTCATTGCAGAGGCAGCTTGTGCATGGGCATGCAGGGGCATTCTTAGGCCTCTATGGCCTACAGACCAGCACTCTAACCAGACTAATACCCAAGGTAAAGGATACCCTGGCCAATAAACTAGTCTGTGACCAAACAGAATGCTGCACAACCCAAGCTGGACAATAAATTGTCCTGTGGGGTATAAACTGTCTTGTTGAAAATGGTGTGGAAATTACCCCTGCGAGGGGGGACGCTGATCCTTCTAAAAAAAACATTTGTACAGTATATATTAAAAATAAAAAAAGTGTGTATGTGGTCTAGATCTTGAGGCCCAAAAGTCATTTGTCAACTATATAGTATTGATGCGCTTCACTAAATAAAATACTTACAATTGCTGGCCAGTGTGTGGCACCTGGTTTAGACCAGAACAATGGAAACTGATCCCTGATTTGACTGCGACTCGTCAAATAAGGATCTTGGTTCATCCTTGGCAAAAAAAAAAGCAAACATCCCCATGCAGAACATAGATGAAGGCCAGTTGCATAAACTGGAAGAATGACGTTGGCGGTTTGCATGTCTCAATGTATACAATAGTGATTAGTGGGCAGGAAGCGAAAGATTAGCCTTGGTCTATAGGAAGGGACATGTTTTGTTTTTGTGCTTTTTATGTCAAATAACTCTGGAAGAGTGTGTATACCAGGACCTATGTGTATATATGATTTGTCTACATTGGGGTTGTGTAATAGTTTTTAATGACCTCTGGGAATTCCTACATTGAATTCCCTGGCAGTGAGTCCAGCATGCAATCATTGTACAGGGTTATCCATTATCTCGCTGGATATTACTTGGTGATGTGATGTGGTATGTATACAAACATTCTCTGCATGGTACATGACCAGTGGTAGCTGGTGGAAATTTCTTTTGGGGGGGGTGACAAACAGTATGCCACCCACCCCAGTCTGTCGGCAGCACATACCCCATCACCAGCGACTTCCCCCTGCTCGGCAGTGGCGTTCTCCTGCTCTCCATCACCTGCGACTTCTTGTTCATCGGCGGCGGCTTCCGTTTCCTCCCTCCTCGGCGGCCAATCGTAACTTCCTTTTCTTTTCGGCCAAATTGGAAAACGTGTCTCACACATCTTCTGATTGGCCGGATTGAGGACCAGTGTTTTCAACAGCGAATGTTCATTCGCTGTTGTAACGCACCTGGATTGGCTCCAGGTCGTATGCTCTGCAACCTGAGCCCACCCTATTTTGAAGCCTATTGGAGCCTATGGCTCTAATCAGGTGCTTAAAAAAAACTCCCCTGCCGCTGTACTTCATGCGTCCGGTGACCCAAAAGGGGCCAGATGCATGAAGCTGCCATGGGTAGATTGACATGAATCTATCCATTACCATATAGGGGGTGGCCTAGAGAGAGGGGTCGGCGCCCTAATGGATGGGCCGCCACTGTATAGGACTCATAATTTGAACTGTGTCCACAGTGTATAGAATAGAGGGCTATTTGTATAAGGTTGTGATGACCCGGTTCTATGTCCAGAAAGGAAATGTTTGTGTGTATGTGTCTATTTGTGTGTGTGTGTGTGTGTGTGTGTGTGTATGTATATATGTCTACTATATCCTAGTGTAATTTGTAAAATACAGAAAGCCAATCAAAATCTAGCTATAGAAAACTCTACTAGCCAATCGCAAACTAGATGCAGAAAACCCTGCCAGCCAATCACAATCTAGCTGTAGAAAACCCTGCCAGCCAATCACAATCTAGCTGTAGAAAACCCTGCCAGCCGATCACAATCTAGCTGTAGAAAACTCTGCCAGCCAATCGCAACTTGGCAATTTAAAACCATACCAACTAGCCACAATCTAGCTATAGAAAAACCATATTGGTCAATCACAATCTAGCAAAAGAAAACCATACCAGCCATATCATATCCATATCATCTTAAATTGTGTCTTGGAGTTATCTTCACAATTGTACTTTATGATGTTACTTCTTTATTGTTGCATCTGTACCTAATTGGATACATTTTTAGAATCTAGAAAAACAAATTTGACAAGAAAACCATACCAGCCAATTACAATCTAGCAATACAAAGCCATAACTAGATCTATAGTCCGACAACAGATTTAACAAAAAAATGTAATATACAGACTTGATGGACTACTGTCTTTTCCAATCTGGCTATTGAAAACCATACAGCCAATCACAATGTAACTATAAAAAAAACGTGAAACGTAAAACATACCGGCCACCACAAGAAGCTGGGTAGAGACCCATTAGGCAAATTGGCGTGTCTACCAGAAAATAAAAGGGGGAGGTCGGAGAGCCCTTATAGTAACTTGAGTGACTGACTCCAAAAAAATCAACTGATGTGAATGTATAATTTACTTTATGTAAAGCACTGTGTAAATTGACCGAGCTTTATAGGTACCTGAAATAAATTACCTTAAGAAAATATGGCTACAATTAGTGGCCTGCGCAGCAGAGGTGCCTGTTGTATGACTAAGAATGGGTCAGAGTCATTGGCTTATTGATCATCATTTAATTATTTTATCAAAAAATACATTTTGTGGCTTCAGGACTTTTCTACGCTCCCTACCCACTTTCAAGCGGCGCCCCAGCAGCGGTAGGTGGGCCGCCCCAGCAGCGGTAGGTGGGCCGCCCCAGCAGCGGTAGGTGGGCCGCCCCAGCAGCGGTAGGTGGGCCGCCCCAGCAGCGGTAGGTGGGCCGCCCTAGCAGTGGTGGGTGGGCCACCCCAGCAGCGGTAGGAGGGCCGCCCTAGCAGCGGTAGGAGGGCCGCCCTAGCAGCGGTAGGAGGGCCGCCCTAGCAGTGGTAGGTGGGCCGCCCTAGCAGTGGTGGGTGGGCCGCCCCAGCAGCGGTAGGTGGGCCGCCCTAGCAGTGGTGGGTGGGCTGCCCCAGCAGCGATAGATTCCCCCCTGCTAGCAAAAATAGATCTCCCAGCAGCCAGCATTAATAGACCCACCAGCAAAAATTGACCCCTCCCACACAGTAGATACCCCCACCAGCAGCAAGATATCCCCCACCAGCAGCAAGATATCCCCCACCAGCAGCAAGATATCCCCCACCAGCAGCAAGATATCCCCCACCAGCAGCAATATATCCCCCACCAGCAGCAAGATATCCCCCACCAGCAGCAATAGACCCTCCAACACACCCCACCACCCCTTGCCATAACATACATTTAGTGCTGGAGGTGCCAGAACTGCATCGCCCTGTGTTTCTATTAAATAAAAAAGCCCTGCTGGATTTAAATTGCCACTTCCTCAGTTCAGGGTGATAATGATGTTTTGCCTTCCCTAGTTTGCTTGGTCATCGAGTGAGTAAAGTAGAAGGAACCACCGCTGACCTTGAATAGATTTATTATTATTATTATTATTATTATTATTATTATTATTATTATTTTTTATTTTTTTTTTTTTTTTTTTTTTTTTATTAAACCAGAGTTTAGTGTTGCTTTGGGAAAGATAATAGGTTAGGATAGGGGTGTAGTTTATTTTATTTTGAGTATTTATTTTATTTGTCTATGGTCTTGTATGAACTGTATATTCTCTGCATTCTTTTGTTTCTTCCGTTTTTAAATTGCAGTGTCATCTTCTTCTTTTTTTTTTTTTACCTTTTTTTTAAATTTTATTTTTCCCCCCTTCACAGCCCGATCCTCGAAGCTTTCGGGAATGCCAAGACTGTTTATAACAACAACTCCAGCCGCTTCGGGAAGTTCATCCAACTTCACTTCTCCCAGCAAGGACACATCCAGGGTGGGCGCGTGGTGGACTGTATCCTTCTGAGTGGCAGCGGGGTATTGGCTGTCCTGCTGGGTGGCACCGCTCACAGCTTTGTTGGCGACAGTCAGATGAACCTTTTTTATTCTTCCTGTTGCTGACCGATGCATTTTGGCAATTCTGTAACTGCTTTTGCAGATTTATTTTATTTCTAATTATTCCCTATGCCATAAAACTCTGAACACAGACATAAAAATGTGTTTTTGCCTTCGAGCATGTGTATACAGTATATACAGAAGGTAATTTAGCTGTTTTTCTTAGCCAAGCACACCCTCCTGCATGCACCTGTGCTAAGGGCAGATGGATTCTAGGAAGTAAATGCTACATTAATGATTTGCCCTTGCTCATGCTAGGTGGTTGTTTTTCAGAGTGATTTCTCAACAAAATAAAGCATAGAGACATGAATAGATGGGGGAGATTGCTTTAAATATAAAAAATGCATTAAAGTGGAGTGCCCACAAAAAAAAAAAAAATTAAAAGTCAGCCGCTACAAATACTGCAGCTGCTGACTTTTAATAATCGGACACTTACCTGTCCCGGGGTCCAGCGATGCGGGTGAACGAGACCCCCTCCTCGTTCCCCGCTCTACTTGCGGCGCCGGCATTCTTAATGTGGGAACCCAGCTTTGGCTTCACAGCCAGGCACCCACTGCGCATGCGCGAGCGGCACCGTGCGCCGTGATTTGACGCTCACTCATCTGGGACACATGACAGGTCCCAGATGACTGTGCGGCGCCTAGGGGAAGTGACGTTTAGCCCGGGCAATGAAGGTGGCAGACTACGAGGGACCCCCTAGCAACAGACATTTAGAGGTGAGTAAAAAAATCTTTTTTTTTTTTTCCAATTATATTTTTTTTTTTAGGATTTTTAAGCCACATTTTTTTTTTTTTTGGTGGGCACTCCACTTTAAATCGTGTTTTTGGTTTGTGGTGCTCAGATGCAGGGAAGATCTGCTTTAAGCTTTTCATTTGTTTCCTTAACGGATGGTCAACCAGATTTGTTGGAAAAGGTAAGTTTGGTGGTGTCTCCATACATCATATGTGTTGGGGTTCTTTCCTTGGTCTCTGGGGTTTCCTGTCCCCTTCCAGTATAACCATGGCGGATCTCTGTCCTATTTCACTCCTTAGACGAGAGTAACGCGGCAAAGTCCCGGAGAGAGAAGCTATCACATATTCTACGCTCTGCTCGCCGGTGCAAATAAGGACGACCGAGGTGAGTAATCCAAGTGTCGTTTTATATATTATCGAAGTACATACAAAGACAGCTCCCTGCTGAAAAACTACTAGTAGCAGAATTTCATTTTCCATTCATATGACTAGAAGTACAATTCAGATGTGTCCAGACATATTTATAATCATACAATAATTGAGCCCTGATGGAGTACTTGAGCCACTGAAACGTGTTGGCTTTCTATTCTTTATTTAAAAAAAAACCTACTTTGGGATTTTGGATCCTAAATACAGTTGGGTCCATATATATTTGGACACAGGCACAATTTTCATACTTTTGACTCTGTATGCCACCAGAATAAAATTAAAACAAAATGATCCAAGTAAATTTGAAGTGCAAACTTCCAGCTTTAATTCAAGGGGTTGAACATAAATATAAGTACAAATTTTAGGAACTGCAACCATTTTTATACACAGCCCCCCCCCCTCCCCCATTTTTGTGGGCTCAAATGTAACTGGACAAATTAATATAATCCTAAACAAACAAAATGTTCATTTTTAATATTTTGTTGCGAATCATTTTTTGAAAATGACTGCCTGAAGTCTGGAATCCATGGACATTACCACAGACTGGGTTTCCTCCTTTCTGTTGCTTTGCCAGGCTCTAAGGTCCCTTTCACGGCAGTGTGGGCGCCGTCGGTAAAACGGCGCTATTTTTAGCGCTGCTTTACCGTCGTTTTAGCAGCGCTATTCGGCCGCTAGTGGGCGGTTTTAACCCCCGCTATCGGGCAAGAAAGGGTTAAAACCACAGCAGGATTTCCCTCAGATGAAACAGCTGTGGTAATTACTAAGGCAGTGAAACTGATCAAATCACCTGTGCAAACCAATGGAAAGCCAGAAAACATGACCTGTTGGGGGGCCTTGAGGACTGGAGTTGAGAAACACTGCTTTAGAGGGTAACAAGTAATCTAACTGATTACTTTTCCCCTCATGGTAACTCGGTTCCCATTACTTGGGCTGAGTTACCTCAATTAAATCTACTGCCACTAGATGGCAGTAGTGTAATTCCGGTGTCCTGCCGAAAAAGTTCCCCCGCCAGATAAGGACCCCCTGTACTGCGCAGGCGCAGGGCTTGCACAGTACGAAGGACTACGGAGCTTACGAAAATTGCCGAACCTAAACAGCTCTGAGTGAACTCTACACTGCGCAGGCGCAGGTAACATGTAATTGTACGAGGTGATGCCACACGCTCCCAATGCTCGTGCTACTCTGCAAGGGGCATCTATCGTGTAACTAGGGGTGGGTCTAGTATTACTGTAACCAAGGGGCGCATTTATTATTATTGTTATATAGAGCTCTGCCCATTAATTTAACATTCGCCCTCTTCTGTAGAAATCCGCCCCTTACACGATATAATAATAATAGACCCGCCCCTTGCTTACACGCTATAACAGATCTGCCCCTTGGTTAGAGTAATAATAGAGCAGCCCCTTGGTTACACGATATATAAACAATAATAATAAATGTGCCCCTTGGTTACAGTAATACTAGTCCCGCCCCTTAGTTGCACGTATAGAATATTAAAAAAAAAAGTCAGTTACTTTGCTGCGTAACTAATTACTTTTCCAATGTAGTAACTGAGTTACTAACACAATTACTTTTTGGGAGAAGTAATTTGTAACTTAACTAAATTACTTTTTTAAAGTAAGATGACCAACACTGACAATGACTGTAGTAGGTACCGCCGGTACTACAGTGACCTTTGTGGTTCATTGTAGCGGCAGCTACTACAGTGATTCTCTGCTTCTTCAGGGTCAGGTATGGAATATGTGTACTTGCATCGAACCAAGCTGGAACAATGTAATTATGCAAAAAAAAATTAAAAAACCCTGTAATTCAGCTTTAAATGTGTATCAGCCACGTTAACAAAAAAAAATATCGTCTGCAACTAAAAATGATTGATTTTTACAGACGCTCTCTCGCTCTCGGAGCCTCACTCTTATCAGTATCTCTGCAACTCGGGCTGTGTGACAGTGGAAGGCCTTAACGATAAAGAAATGTACGAGAACGTTGTGGTGAGTCCTATCTGATTTTCTGACAATATCGACTTCCTGCCGACCCTTTTTTAAACGCTATAATAGAGAATTACAGCCTTGGACATTCTGGTCCATCTAAAGACCATCTATTTTTTTTTTTTTTGTTCTGTATCCGGTAAAGAGGAATTCCAGGTATGGTAATTTTTTACATCGTTCTATTTTTTAAATTTTTTCCTTTTTTACCCACAAATAGAGCTTTTTTTGGTGGTATTTGATCGACTCTGCGTTTTTTTTTTTTTTTGTTATTTTTTTTTTTTTTTTTTTTTTGGGTTTTTTTTTTTTTTTTTTTTTTTTTTTTTTTTTTTTTTTTTTTTTTTTTTTTTTTTTTTTTTTTTTTTTTTTTTTTTTTTTTTTTTTTTTTTTTTTTTTTTTTTTTTTTTTTTTTTTTTTTTTTTTTTTTTTTTTTTTTTTTTTTTTTTTTTTTTTTTTTTTTTTTTTTTTTTTTTTTTTTTTTTTTTTTTTTTTTTTTTTTTTTTTTGTTTTTTTTTTTTTTTTTTTTTTTTTTTTTTTTTTTTTTTTTTTTTTTTTTGCGCTATAAACAAAAAAAAGCATTAATTATGAAAAAAAAGCAATATTATTTACTTTTTGTTATAATGTCCTCCAAAAATATATATATAAAAAAACTATTTTTTTTTCCTCAGTTTAGGCCAATATGTATTCTTCTATATATTTTTGGTAAAAAAATCGCAATAAGCGTAAAGTGATTGGTTTGCGCAAAAGTTATAGCGTCTACAAAATAGGGGATAGTTTTATGGCATTTATATAATACATTTTGTTCAATTTTTTTATTAGTAATGGTGGCGATCTGCGATTTTTTTTTTTTTTTATCGTGACTACGAGATTATGGCGGACACATCAGACGCTTTTGAAACTGTTTTGAGACCATTGTCATTTATACAGCGATCAGTGCTATAAAAATGCACGGATTACTGTGTAAATGACACTGGCAGGGAAGGGGTTAAACACTAGGGGGCGATCAAGTGGTTAAGTGTGTCCTAGGAAGTGATTCTAACTGTGGGGGGGATGGGCTACCACTGACATGACAGTGATCACTGCTACCGATGACAGAGCAGTGATCTCTGTCATGTCACAAGGCAGAATGGGGAAATGCCTTGTTTACATCTCCTCCACGTTCTGCGGCTCCGTGACATGATCGCCGAGACACCGGCGGACATTGAGTCTGTGGGTCCCGCAGGCATGGTCACGTTGTACGCGGCGGGTGCGCCCGCTAGCCCCGCCAATTAAAGGGGACGTACAGGTACGCCTATTTGCCCACCGCTGCCATTGTGCTGACGTATATCGGCGTGCAGCAGTCGGCAAGTGGTTAATATCACTTTAATTTGCAGGGATTTCCTCTAACTTCCTGTTTGGCTATGGGACAGGGAGTGAAGATAAATCTCCCTAATGGGACACAGATGGTGGGGGATAAAAATCTGACAGGGGTTCTAACCCTCCTTTGCTTTATCCAAAATGGAAAAAAAATAAAAAAATGAGAAGTGCCTATAGTTCTACTTTAAGAATGGATCATTTGCAGATACAATTTTTGCTGCCTTATGGTTGAAGTACAGCAATCATCTACTGGACACTTTTGCTGCACCGGATGTTGGATCAAGCAGGAGTTGCTGGCTGTCCCAGTAAAAGGCGAAAAGAAAATGTACAAGATATTTATTGATATAAATGGCATGTTGACCTAAGCGGGTGTATTATGTCTGTGTGCTGACCGCGCTGTCCATTTCCTTTTGTCAGACCGCCATGCAGGTAATGGATTTCTCCGATGAAGAGATCAGGGAGGTGTGGAAGCTCTTATCTGGGACTCTGCAGATCGGGAATCTGGAATTCATGACGGCCGGGGGAGCCCAGATTACATCCAAAGCCGGTAAATGCATCTGCCAGATCCATAGATAGAACAGTATAGTGCATCCGATCCTTCATAGACCGAGATATATCTTATCTGGACCTGTCTGTGTCTGTCTGTGCATCTCTCTACTTTAATAGATAGACATCTGTATAATCTCTCCCCCCCCCCAAGTTATCTATCTGTGTATCCCTCCCCACCCCAGCTATCTATCTATTTATATTTCTATCTATCTACAATGCCTTGAAAAAGTATTCATACCCCTTCACATTTTGTCATGTTACAACCAAAAATATAAATGTATTTTATTGGGATTTTATGTGACAGTCCAACACAAAGTGGCACATAATTGTGAAGTGGAAGAAAAATTATAAATGATTTTCAATTTTTTTTTTTTACAAATATCTGAAAAGTATGGCGTGCATTTGTATTCAGCCCCTTTACTCTGATACCCCTAACTAAAATCTAATGAAACCAATTACATTCAGAAGTTACCTAATTGGAAAAATAGAGTCCACCTGTGCGTAATTTAATCTCGGTATAAGTACAGCTGTTCTGTTCAGGGGTTTGTTAGAGAACCTTAGTGAACAAACAGCATCGTGAAGGCCAAGGAACACACCAGACAGGTCAGGGATAAAGTTGTGGAGAAGTTTAAAGCAGGGTTAGGTTATAAAAAAAATATCCCAAGCTTTGAGCATCTCACAGAACACTGTTCAATCCATCATCCGAAAATGGAAAGAGAATGGCACAACTGCAAACCTACCAAGACATGGCCGTCCACCTTAACTGACAGGCCGGGCAAGGAGAGCATTCATCAGAGAAGCAGCCAAGAGGCCCATGGTAACTCTGGAGGAGCTGCAGAGATCCACAGCTCAGGTGGGAGAATCTGTCCACAGGACAATTATTAGTTGTGCTCTCCACAAATCTGGTCTTTATGGAAGAGTGGTAAGAAGAAAGCCATTGTTGAAAGAAAACCATAAGAAGTCCTGTTTGCAGTTTGCTAGAAGCAATGTGGGGGACACAGCAAACATGTGGAAGAAGGTGCTCTGGTCAGATGAGACCGAAATTTAACTTTTATGGCCTAAAAGCAAAACACTATGTGTGGCGGAAAACTAACACTGAACATCACCATGAACACACCATCCCCACTGTGAAACATGTTGGTGGCAGCATCATTTTGTGGGATGGCTTTCTTCAGCAGGGACAGGGAAGTTGGTCAGAATTGATGGGAAGATGGATGGAGCCAAATACAGGGCAATCTTTGAAGAAAACCTGTTCTGCAAAAGACTTGACTGGGGTGGAGGTTCACCTTCCAGCAGGACAACGACCCTCAACATATGTGGAGTGCACGACTAATGGTTGTACTGTGGACAGATTCTCCCACCTGAGCTGTGGATCTCTGCAGCTCCTCCAGAGTTACCATGGACCTCTTGGCTGCTTCTCTAATAATGCTCTCCTTGCCCGGCCTGTCAGTTTAGGTGGACCGCCATGTCTTGGTAGGTTTGCAGTTGCACCATACTATTTCCATTTTCAGATGATGGATTGAAGAGTGCTCCGTGAGATGTTCAAAGCTTGGGATATTTTATAACCTAACCCTGATTTAAACTTCTCCACAACTTTATCCCTGACCTGTCTGGTGTGTTCATTGGCCTTCATGATGCTGCTTGTTAACTAAGGTTCTCTAACAAACCTCTGAGGGCTTCACAGAACAGCTGTTTATATACTGAGATTAAATTGCACACAGGTGGACCCTATTTACTAATTGGGTGACTTCTGAAGGCAATTGGTTTCAGTAGATTTTAGTTAGGGGGATCAGAGTAAAGGGGGCTGAACACAAATGCACCCCACACTTTTCAAATATTTTTTTGTAAAAAATTTGCTAAACGATTTATAATTTTCCTTCCTCTTCACAATTATGTGCCACTTTGTGTTTGTCTATCACCTAAAATCCCAATAAAATACATTTGATTTTGGTTGTAACATGACAAAATGTGGAATATTTCAAGGGGTATGAATACTTTTTTTTAAGGGACTGCATGTATTCTCAACTCGAAAGTCTCTTCTGTTCTCCACTTCCTCCCAATCTTTTTGTTGCTTCTGTGATCTGACTTTGTATTACAGGGTGGCTACATTCGTTCTCCATGGTCCCTCTGTATGTAGGAGTGTAGCCATCCTTTCATGCTGGCCCCCAGAAATGGACTATGGAACATGGGATGTGTAGTGTGCTTTAGGAGGGTGCAGTAAAAAACTTCAGGGAGCATAATGTTAACACTGTGTGTGTCACTGACAGTCTATCGTGTGATAGAGATGCAGGGAAACCAGTGTTCTGTTACCCCCGACACGCTTCTGTATATCATAGGGACACTGATGTAAAGGGAAACTCTGCTTGAGGCATTTGATGTAAGGGAGTAGTCCAATGAGGACAACTGATGTAATCGGGCACACTGATGGGGAAAATCCATGTAAGGGGTCACAAGGATGATGATGTAAAATAAATGGAGCATCTGATAGTCCCCCTTTACATCAGGAGTCCTCCTCAGAGTGACCCCTTACATGGATTATCCCCATCAGAGCATGGGCGTCCGCAGAACTTTTTTCAGGGGGGGGGGGGGGCATAATTTTAAGGTCACCCATGCTCTGACCCTTTTCGACAATGTCATTATCACGGTCAGAGACTGCAGACGTAGTACAGGAGATGGTCAGTGACTGCATACATGGCTCAAGAGACTGTCAGTGACTGCATACATGGCTCAAGAGACTGCGGACATGGCACAAGAGATGACCAGAGACTGTATACATGGCCCAAGAGACTGTCAGAAACTGCATACATGGCTCAAGAGACTATAAGAGACTGCGGACATGGCACAAGAGACTCTAAGAGACTGCATACATGTGTGGGGTGACAGAGAGAGATGGGGGGGGGGTGACAAAAAGACATAGGGGGTGACAGAAAGAGACAGAGGGGTGGGGTGACAGAGAGAGGGATAATTAGGGGGCCAGAGAGAGGTACCCCCCTAGCCCTGTCTGCAGTCCCTCAAGTGCCCCTATGTCCCAGTGGTGTGTGTAATGCTCAGTACGGCACCTTGCATGCCAGTAGGATGTCCATTATGGCCAGCAGGTGGCAAGACCTGTTTTCATTCTGGGTGAGGACAGGGCCGGCCGCCAGGATAATGACCGAGTGGGGAACTCATGATCCGATCCCTGATTCCAAGGGGGGGCACTTGCCCCCCCTTGCCCCTACCTGCGGACGCCCATGCATCAGAATTCCCCGATTTAGATCTGTTGTCTTCATTGGAGTACTCCCTTACATCAACTGTCTACATCAGAGTTCCCCCTTTCATCAACTGCCTCAAGCAGAGTTTCCCTTTACATCATAATCCCCGTTAGTCATCCTTACAACAGTTGCCCCCTTAAATCTATTGCCCCCATCAAAGTTTCCCTTTACATCAAATGTCTCCATCAGAGCTCCCCCACATCAATTACCCCCATCAGTGTCCCTTGACATCAGTTGCTACTATTTGAGTGCACTTTACATCAGACATGCTCATGGAAAATCTAGGGGGGGGGGGGGAGGGGTGGTGTTAGCACAAGCCACTCCAGCACCCTGCCTAGATCCGAGCCTGGTGTGTATAGAGAGGAGCACAGGACCACAACTTGATGTGAACGGCTTGATCCAAACAAAGGAAGTGTGAGGGAAAAGGAGAGACATTACAAGGAGGCAAAGAAACGCAGTAAAAAACAATTAAATTAAAAATAGGTTAGAGGGCCATTAGGTAGTGGATGTGTATGAATACATTTTTTTGTGAATAAAGATATTTAGTGTCACTTTAAGACAAATTGTATATGTGTTCAATCTTGTGTGCAGAGTGTTTTGGAAGGAAACTGCAGCAGGTGCAGGAAGTATTTTTTTGTTCTATGATGTATCGCACTCCCAATGCTCAGAGGTGTGAACACACTGATACTCCTTCACCTATAATTAGAATTCACAGACTCCACAGTTCTGCAAAATCGTGCATAACAGCTACAAAGAAACTTTACAGATAGAGATACATGCTGTGAATATATGTGTATAATATATACCGTATATACTCGAATATAAGCGGAGGCACCTAATTTTACCACAAAAAACTGGGAAAACGTATTGACTCGAGTATAAGCCTAGGGTGAGAAATGCGCAGCTACTGTAAGTGGAAA